>PVJH01022037.1:0-37399 GCA_004026705.1 Nesogale talazaci | reverse complement strand
GTGATTTGAGGCCCTGAAGGCTTACCCAAACTGCCATTTGGACGTGGCGTGATCCAAGCGGCCAGACTTCCACAGGGAAGGGTCAGAAGTAGATTGAGCCAGCGGGAGGACGTGTTGAGAGACAATAGCTCCCCATCTTGCTATTTTTGTATAATGAAAGTGTCTGGGGTTCGGGAGCAGTACTTGGTGATTCACTCTCTTACTCCTTGCTTAGAGACCAACTCGGAATCCACCGTTTCACATGGACAACTACTGGAGCGAAAACCCCTCCATCTGTCCCGTGTGCGTGTTGACAGCACACACCTGTCTCGTGATTCAGAATAGCTTAAAACCTCCTTGACTCCTAATATTTCTCCTCCATCCCGGCTCCCCCCCTTTCATGAAGCCTCGATAATTGATAAATTATTATTATTTTGTCATATCCTACACTGTCTGAGGGGAAAATTTGAGGAGCTGATACCAGGAGCTTAAGTGGAAAGAAAATGTTTTGAGAATGATGATGGCAACAAGTGTACAGATGTGCTTTGCGTACAATGGATGGGTGTATGGATTGTGGTGGAAGTTGTATGAGTCCCCAATAAAATGATTTAAAAAAATTTTTTGTTTGCTTTTTTTTGGGGGGTGGGGGCATCACTGCCCTCAGGTGATGGGAGTAGGAGGCCCAGCCTTGCTGCTGGATTTGAACTTCCAACCCAGTGGGTCACAGTCCCGCGCACAACCACTACGCCACCGGGGCTTAGCCCCCCAATAAAATGATTTAAAAGAAAAACAACCTCCTTGGCCTTCCTGGGGTCACCCTTAACTCTCACAGCAGCACCCTGACCTTGTCGAAGGTTGCTGGTCAACCAAGGAAGGAAGCTGAAACTTCCCAGGGCTGGGGGGAAAGAAACTTGGGATGTAGTCCAAGCTGGATTAGGAACAAGGAGGAGCCCTGTGGGGCCAAGTGCTGCTCCGAGGCTGCCCCACACGTGCCTGTGACAATGGGACTCCACATGCTGGCCTTGAGAGCCACAGAGGGTCCCTGCAGCAGAGTCTGTCATTGGGGGGGGGGGCCGGCTGCCCTGCTGGAAGGTATGGCCAGAACCCCAAGTGACGGAATGTACAAGCTTGAAGGTGGGGCCACAGGTCAGCTAGCCGGAAGGGGATGGCATCCCTGGCCCGAATGTCCCATCCTTCCAGAACTCTTTGGAGGCAAGAAAAAGCCCCCATGTGAGCAAGGGGAATGCTCAAGGCCCAGGGCCAGGTGCCACTTCATTTAGGCAAGTAAAGGAAAGGGCATTGCCACACTCCAGGACAGTGCAGGGAAGGCAGGCAGGCAGTGCCCCGTTTGTTGGGGCTAGGCACTGGAGAGATTCCCACACCCTGGGATCCTGTGAGTAGCCCACTTCACAGATAAGGAAACGGAGGCCTGGAGAAGTGGCCAGGTCTGCCTAGGGGCATGCCAGGACTCCTCTGGGTGCCAGTGCTCAAGCCCCACCCTGTTTTGCTCATAGACTCTAGGGACAATGACTTCATCACACCGGGGGCCCTAAATCCTGTCAACTGCGGCCACGTGCTTCCTCAGGGCGGGTCCTAGGCTGCCGAGGCGCCATCTATTCTACCAGAACACCCACAAAGTCAGGGCAGGGGAGGGGTTCCTTTGGGTCTCCTGAGTCTCTATCTAGCACAAGCTCCTGCACACAGTAGGAGCTTGATAAGGACTGTTGCTGAAACAAGTGACTCCCACAGACCCTGCCTGCTCTAAGGTGCCAGGACAGGAGCGTGCACACAGCGCCCCTTCCGCACACGCGGTAGCATGTGTGTAACCCACAGCCACACACAGGCAATGCACTGCCGCGCCCACCCGTGGTCCCCTGCTCTCACTCTGGCCAGCCCAACCAAGGGAGCGGCCCCGTCGTGGCCCAGGCTCAGAGACACACAAGTTGGGGCATATGCCATCGATTGGGCCATGAGAAACCAGGTATGTGGAGGAGCGGTGGGCACAGACTGGCAGGTAAGCCTGGGCAACAGGGGAGAGGGTGGAGGTTAGAGGGCAGCCCCAGGCCTCCGGAGAGGCCGGCTCACCTGCCCATTTGGAAGAAAAGTGTTGGCAAAACCACTCCTCAGTCACAAATGCTTCCCTGACGGAGATGCCTTGAGAATGTGTGCCCTGCGGACCCCAAATCAGGAGTGCTTCTTCGTGCGCACCGACTGTGTGCAAGACCCCAGATTCCGTGGGGCTATGCCCAGGCTAGACCTCCCGCGGCCACGGGGAACGCTGGGAGGGGCTCTCCCCATTTGAAAGAAGGGGAAGCTGAGGCTCAGAGACAGCTGCTGGCTATGGAACGCCAAGGGCCTCCGATTCACTCGCCCATCCTCACCTAGTTGGGCACGGCTATCAAATGCTGCAGTCCTGGGGTTGGGGTGGGGGGAACCGGGCTCCCCAGAATGTGTCTCCCAAGCCCACACTAGGCCCGCCTGCACTGGGCTGGGTCCTACAGAAGTCAGAAAGAGCTCCGATCTTTCTCGCTCCTGAACTTGGGTGGGTCACAGTCACAGTCAAGCGCTCCGCCGCTAAGGGGAACGCGGGCAGTTCAAGGCCACGCGAGGCTTGGGGAGAGGCTGTCCTAAAGAACACGTCCTAGAACGCTGTCCCACGGCGTCGCCGTGAGTCGGAAATCCACGGGACCGCATCCCAGAGCCACAACAAGAGGGGGTCGTGTCGGCTGAGCCCCGGTGGCGTCGTGGTTGTGCACGGGACTGCGGCCCACTGGGGTGGAGGTTCAATTCCAGCTCCACAGGAGCAAAGACTGGGCATCCTACTCCCACCACCTGAGGACAGTGATGCCCCCAAAAAATAAAAATTAAAAAAAAAAAGATGGGGTCGTGTCACAAGGGAGGGCGGCGGGCCAGGCTGGCTGACGTCAGGCTGCTCCCCTCCCGTCCACACCGCAGCCTGGTGGGTCACTGTCCCACGGAGGACTCTGAAGGCCAGGGAGGTGATGGACGGGGCTGAGTGCTGGAGACAGGTGTCCCTTGGGGATGTCAAATCTGAATTTTTTTTTGGGGGGGGGGTAGTGGTGACGGTGGTAAAATCGACATATAGCCCGTGCCCATTCAACACGTTCCACCCAAACAGTTTAGTGACGCTGATTGCACTGGTCCTCTAAGACCGCGTTGGCCACGAAGCTGCTTCAGAGAGGCCCACAGTCGTCGCCGGCGACTCCCGCCCTCCCCCCTCACCAGCGCCCGGGAGCCACTAATGCCGATTGGTGTCTACACCGCGGCCCATTTCGGCTCAGGGGGCGGTTGCGTCTGTTCTTCTGCGACTGACTGACTCTATCCGGCAGGTTTCCCCGTTGTCACGCCGTCAGAGCGCGGCTCAGGTCTTCCTTGCTCGCGGCCGTCCGGGAATTTGCCATCGTGAGCACCTGACCCCTTCGGCCGGAGCCCCAAAGAAGCGCAGGGTGCCTGCCTACCACGATGGCTTCTGCTTTTCTCTGAATAAAACCGAGAGATTTAATGAAAGTACGGCATAACATAATGAATAACATTCATAATAGTGCCTTAATTATGTAGCAGACATATTATAAGTACTTTATATAAAAATGCTCTTTTACTGCAGGTAACACCCCCATGAAGTGAACTTTTTTTTTAAAGATCAGTTTATTGGGGACTCTTATGGCTCATGTAAGAATCCATACAGCAATGGCATCGAGCATTTTTGTACATATGTTGACATCATTATTTTCTTAGCATCTACTTTCTCTTTGAGCCCTTGGTATCAGCTCCTCTTTTCCTCCCTCCCCCTTCCCACCCTCGTGACATCCCGTAATAATAAGTTATAAATTATTATTATGTCCATATCTTACATCGACCGCTGTCACCCTTTCCCCATGGTTTCTGCTGCTCATCCCCCTGGGGACGAACTTCTGGAGCCGTGAAAGGTGATTGACCGCCTGGCAATATTGCTCTTGACACCGTCTTTAAACCTTAACCTCAAAATATCACCGGGTGTCATCTTAAAGGCACATAAACCTTTAGCTGGACTAGTATGTCAATGTCTGCCTTGATTGTCCTGCCCTCTGACGAGCTGTCTACCTGGTGTCGAATGGACAACTCGAGCTTTAAAAACAAATGGGTCGGGGCTGAGCCCCAGTGGCGTAGTGGTTGAGTGCAGGACTGCGGCCCACTGGCTTGGCACTTCAAATCCAGCAGCAGCTCTTCAGGAGCAAGGCTGGGCCTCCTACTCCCACCAGAGGGCAGTGATGCCCCCCCCAAAAAAATGGATCAACACACTGGGTGGCAGTGAGTTGATGTTGGATGAGGGAAGAACAGTCCAGAAGCGGAGGGAGAGACGCCTCAGGGAACGGACACAGAGAAACGGTTTAACTGGCTTATGGGTTGCTTTGCATGTCCTCAACAACCAAATCCATAACTGATTTTAAAAAAGAAGAAGGTCAATCCTGGTCAAAGGCAGATAGGGGGTGGCAGGGGGGTGGGGTGGGGAGATAGAATTTAAAGTCTTCAATTCCAGCTTTTCTGAAGACATCAGGGCTGGATCCCCTGAAAGTCTTAGCCTGCGGAAATCTTTAACTCTTGAACCAAAAGCATTCCCTGAAGTCACGTGGGACCACCAGGTGCTAGTGCAGCCTCGTTAGAAAAGACTGTTCGTGCTAAGCATTCTGCTGTCTCACAGAACGAGCGATGCGTGGTCACACTGGCAACGTCAAGGGCAGGTGTGCGGCTTAGTGGGCGGTGAGTGTGTGTTCATAAGGGTCCACGTTTGGAAAAGCTTGACCAGCAAGCTGGTGCGGCTTGAAGACTCGGCCCGTGTCGCTGAATCGTAGATGCCGACGCTGCTGAAAGAGTCTCAGTTTTGCTGTATGTTTATCACCAAGCGAATGCAACCAAGCCTCCGTTGTCCTGGAGGGGTGGGTAGCATTCTGCCAGGAGGGGAACCATACTTTGTTTATGGAGAGTTGGATTGCCTTTGATTTCCGTCTGAGGCTGCAGGAAACACCGGTGTACAGGAGTCTCTCTGCGTGCCTGCGATCCTCTTCTTGTGGGTGTGCATCCAGAAGTGGGACTGCTGGGCCAGCCTCTGCCTATTTTTAGGCACACTTGCCAATTTCCTTCAGAGTGGATTGCCAGCATTGAATACAGGCTTGCCTTAAATGTTCCTAAAAATAAATTCACTGCCCTCAAGGTTGTTTTCCACTCACCGCAATTCCATAGGACAACTACCCCCTTGGGATTCTGAGGCAATAAATCTTTACAGACGTAGAAAGCCTCTTCTTCCTTCTGAGGAGCCCCTGGGGGGTTCGAACAGGTGACTTCAGGGTGAACAGCCAACGTGTGACCCCCTATGCCACCAGGGCTTCTGGACACCTTACTACATTCCCTCCCGCTTGGCAACATTTGGTATTTGAATGTATGTTTCCCACAGATGGGTAGATAATGACATATAAATGTGACTTCCATGTGAAAATCCATGCTATTGATGAGGTTGGGCATCTTTTTCCATACTTATTGATTACTTGAGTTTTCTTTTCTGAAGAGTGTCTGTTGATGCCTTTTACCTGCTTTCATACATTGGTTGTCTTTCCCTTCCTGATTTGTAGGACTTTGAAAATATAGCCTGGAGACTAGTCCTGCACTCCTCACGCGCATCGAAAATCTCCTCGCCCACCCATGGATTCTCTTTCCCTCCTCGTGTGTTCCAGTGATCTAAATGTTTCAGTACAGAACTAAATGTTAAAATTAACCCGCTGACGAGATTGTCTCCTTGCGTATTCGCTGCCTTGAGGGTGTGGTGTGGGAGGGAGATGGTGGCCTAACAAAGACGGCGGCGTCCAACAACAGAAATGAATTCTCCCATGGTTCTCGAGGCTCTCAGTCCAGGTGTTGGCATGGTCACACTCCACCAGGAAATGGTCGGGAGAAATCTTCCTTCCCTTCTTCTAGCTTCCGCTGCTGCCAGCAGTTCTGGGTGTTGCCCGGTTTGGAAACACCCAGATGGTCACCCCAGTCGGTGCCTCCATTTCTCACACGGTCTGCATCCCTGTCGGTTTCCACATCTCTCCACCCTTCTAAAGAGACTGGGCGGGCTGAGCCCCGGTGGCGTAGTGGTTGTGCGCGGGACTGCGGCCCACTGGGTTGGAGGTTCAATTCCAGCTCCCAGGAGCAAAGGCTGGGCCTCCTACTCCCACCACCTGAGGCAGTGATGCCTAAAAAAAAAAAAAAAAAAAGAGA
Source organism: Nesogale talazaci (assembly GCA_004026705.1). NCBI lineage: Eukaryota > Metazoa > Chordata > Mammalia > Afrosoricida > Tenrecidae > Nesogale > Nesogale talazaci. The sequence goes on along the minus strand of PVJH01022037.1, from coordinate 31,165 downwards.
CTGGGCATCCGATTTAGGGCCTGCCTTACTCCACTGGGGAGAAAGGAAAAGGCATTCTACCGTCTCGGACCCCACAGGCTGTGCCTCCGGAATGGCAGTGAATTGTGTCTAATCCACTATGATCCCATTCTATATCTGCAAAGACTGCATTTGCGAATGAGACCACACTCACAGAGACTAAGTGTGAGGACTTCGATGTGTCTCTTACAGGGACACAATTAAACTCACAATAGGGTCTAAACGTCTCCGTGCCACTTACTGGAAAGTTCATCTTTCCCTCACTTCATCGGCGGTGTCATCACAATCAAGTGCCAAATGTCCATATGTGTGTGGTGCTGTTTTCTTGGCTTTTGCCGCCATTGAACTCTTGGTGGGTCTCTGTGCCAACACCACTCTGACTTAACACCCGGAGCGGGGTCACCACTCCTGACAGCGGAGAAAACAAGCTTCCCCGCTCAATTCTTCTTCTCCAGGAAAATTTGGGTCATTGTTTTTTGAATACATAAAAAAGTGAGGAGTGGATACCAAGGGCTCAAGGAGAAAGAAAGTGTTTGATGATTGATGAGGGCAACACATGAACAAATGTGCTTGACACAATGGATGGATGAATGGATGGATGGATTGTGATAAGAGCTATATGAGTCCCCTTGGGGCTGAGCCCCGGTGACGTAGTGGTTGTGTGGGGGTCTGCAGCCCACTGAGTTGGAGGTTCAAGTCCAGGAGCAAGGCTAAGCCTCCTACTCCCACCACCAGAGAGCAGTGATGCCTCAAAAAAAAAAAAAGCCAAACCCCCCAAAAAGAGCTATACGAGTCCCCAATAAATGATTCAGAAGAGAAAAAAACAAACAACGAAGCTTCTGGAGTTGTCTGCTCCCCGTTCTGAAGAAAGACATCCTCTTTAGAAAGAGAGAGCTGTATGAGTCCCCGATAAAATTATTTTTAAAAGAAAAGAAAAAGGAGTTGAAACACCATGGCTTTTGGGCAGCAGATTTTCCCCAAATGTGAGACATGCTTGACTTCTTGCATTGACTGTGGGTCCAAGTTAAATGATATGTCGCAAATTTTTTTTTTAGAATCAGTTGGTCATGTTCCATATATTTTTTTAATCTGTTGGGATTTTGATCAAGATTGTATAGAACAAGTAGATTAATTTAGGAGATTAGACATCTTGACACTATGGAGAGTGATAATCCACGAGCTGGATACCTATCTTTATTTAGATCTCCGTTGGTGCCTTTCACTAAAATATTACAATTTTACCCCAGGATTCTAGGACTCCTTACTGCTTCGGTTCAGGTCACGCCATTAAAACAAAAACAAACAAGTAAAACAACTCCGGGTTTCTCTTTATTACATTTCCTCCATCTGATTCTGGAGGCCTGGCCATCCCCGGTAAAGAGCCCCACCCAGGGGAGGAAGAGTTTGTGAAGTCAGCTGACCCTTCCTTTCTCCCTCCCGCCCTCACCCCCTCCTTTCTTGCTCATCCCCATCCCATTCTTCCTGCCCTGGGCGTTGTCTTCCACTTCCGTCCCCTCTCGGGTATATGTCCTCATCCTTCACACGCACGGTCTTTCAACTCCCCTTTGGCAGAGAACGGCATTCTGGATCTTGCCCTACGTCAACACAGACACTTAGGATGTTTGACGATGGCTGCATAATACTCCCCACCAGAGGCAGACCATCATATAACGAATTCCCTACTCTTGTGACCTTTTAAGCTTATGTCCATTGCTCTTGCCGACATAATCCTGAACATAAATGACTTCGAATGGAAATGGCGGTCATTGGTTGAGAGAAAATTCCCAAACCCGGGCTCAAACGATGTGCTTGCCGGCATAGCTAAGGTCTCTGTACCAGACGCAGCTTTCTGTCAGGGCGGAGGGTGACTTGTGAAGGCCATGAACTTGGATGTCCCCATAGGCTCACCTCAGAGCACATTCTCAGCAACGGAACACACTTGCCCCAGACTATCTATTGTGAAGGCCTCCTGGACCTCAGCCTGATTTGCAGGAGGCTATCTGCGGAGGGGCCAATTTTCTGGAAAACTCTGGGAATTTTGCTTCTTGGGATAAGAGGAGAAATGACAGCCATCAGTACTGCAGTCTTGATTCTTATGGCCAGGTCCCGGGTTAACTTTTGAGCAGACATCCTATCCATTTGAAGCTCTTTCATCCCATTTGATGGATGAGAAAGCCATGCTCAGAGAAAAGGAGAGTCTTCCCCAACCACCCATAGGCAGGGTGGGCCTGTGCACCTGACTTCTACTTGACTCTTCTGCAGCTGCCATCTTCTCTGAGTTGCAGACAGGGTCCCTCCAGCCTGGACAATCAGGGGCAATAATGATCCAGGGACAAGGGGAAGGTGCACATGGCTTAAAGACAGCCTCTGATCGCCTCTAACTGCAGAGGGAGGAGAGAGTCGCCGTCAGCATCAGCCCGAGTCTAATTCTCTTGAGGCGGAGGTCAGACATGCTTGACCTTCCCACCATTTTTTTTTCAAACGAGTTCTGACACCGGTTGTCCTGCTCATGGCACTCACTGCTTCTCGGCTGCATTCAGTAAGTGGAGGCAATGGCTCTGCAGAACTCACAGCAGATATCCACGGGTAAGGGCTTCTTGGGGAAATAACCAGTCATGATTCAGGAACCTGGGACCAGAATAGTGCACTACCAGCTGAACCAGCAAATATGTCTCTTTCTGACCACGGGCCTCTTAGCCATGGGGTCCCTTGGGCCCTCCCGGTTTGGACAAGTGTTACAAAGCTCTTTGAGTTCTACTGATTAGCTGCCCAGAGGCAACTCACTCCACCACCAAGCCTCTAGCTGAAGGTGCTCAGGGCCAGCTTTGTGAGTAGCCAAACCTAGTGACCCAGACAAGAGTCCAGAGGCATGCCACTCTGCCAGCCAGCCTCCTGCCCCAGGACACAAGTCAGGAATCCTGCCGCTCGGCTTCCAACTGGCCTCCTCCTTCCACTTCTCTGCCACTGCTTCTCACCATCTCTGGCCTCTCTAGGGATAACATCCTGGATTGAGGAATTTCCCGGCAGGCGTCTCCAATCCAAAGAACACACTCCGTTCTTGGCTCCTCTTCCTCGTGGCTGGTGAGGTCCCTCCGCCCACTTCTAGGAGGATTCCACGTAGACATGGCAGGATGCCCGTCCCCTTGTTAATATTCCACACATCTTCTTTGCATGGTGCCGCCCCACAAAGGTGGGCATGGACTTTATGGACATTATATTAGCAAGCTATCCGACTTCCCTGGTGGGCCCCAAGCACCTCACATTTGGCGGAACTTACAAAGACTGTGGCTGGTAGAACCCTATGAAAAAATCAGCAGCATGGCAGATAGTCTTTGGAACCTCGCAGACCCAGTGCAAATAAATCCAGGGCGTGCAAACTCACTCAGGGGTTTCCTGGTGTCACCTTTAAGAATCCTGGAGTGGGTGGTCCAGGGTGAGGTCACCACCATAGCAGGCATTGCTTTTGATGCGGGAATATTGATGGAGGGACGGTTCAGGTAGGTTTGTGGGGAAGATCAGGGAATTCATCCTGTTGCCAGCACATTCTCAGTACTTAGCATGCTGGGGGTCAGAGAGCAGTGTCCACTACATAACTGTTGGTCATGGTACCCAGCCACCAAGGAGCATTCCACATGCCCTTCAGCATCTAGATTGAGGTCCATGTGTCTAGCACACAGGGGGTGTGGATGTAAACATTCCCACATTACACACACACACACACGTGCACATGAACACACAGAATGAATGCATGAGCCCCTCCAGCAGCTATCCTCAAGCTCATGAACACTGCCTCCCACACAAAGCTCATTTATTTTGATTTATGAATATTACAAAAATAAACCTGAGCATCTTCTCGGGGATTCTGTGATCCTGACACAGTATCATGAGGTCCCCTGCAATATTGCTTTCGCTCCTGGTTACCTGAAATTAGCAGGGTAATTCGGAATCTGCATCTTTATTTAAAAGAAAAAACTGTAGATGCAGAATTATAAAAATTTAATATGCTCCCCGGAAAATGAAAAATGAGAGGTTGTGATCTCGTCTAACACTTTCAAATGTGTTTATTAATTCATGTTTTAAATCATACGTTTCATTCGGTGAGAGCCATGCACAGCAATAAGCCCGTTTTAAAATATTAATGAATAAACAATATTTCTCTATTGAAATATAACATGCTTCTTTGAACAATGGACCACCAGTAATAAATCAAAACCAGGAGAAAATTGCATTTCATATTTAATACAAGTTGAACTCTGCCTTTTTATAAATGATATCTTTTTTGTTTAATTGGCGTCAGTTCAGATCTAGCAGATTGCTAATAAAATTCTGGATTTCCATATTTAATGATGCGTATACTTTCGCCTGAAATTTTACCAGGAAAAAAAGAATCCGCCTTTTATTATCTCCTGAGAGGTGGCGCGAGGTCCGGTGTTGAAGGTTCTGGGGGGAGGGGGCAGCGGGGGCAGGGGCCCTGGGCCACTCCACAGGCCTGCACGGCTAACTGGGAGGAATCCTTGGGCTAGAGTGACCCGAGATCAGGCTCCCCTTCTGAGCTGGGGACACCTGTAAGGACCACAATAAGGAGAACCCATGATGCCCTCTTCATGACCCCACAATAAGGTGGGGAGGGGGAAACGTCCCCGTTTTACAGATGGGGAGACTGAGGCTGCAGTCCCAGGACTAGGCCTGACTCCGGTGCGCCAGCTCTCTCACACCGTCAGAAAACCGGGGTTTACAAACAGTGGGTGAAGTGGGCCTGCAGATGGTGTTTCAGACCTTCAAACATTAACCCTGGCCACGGGGCAAGTCACAGACAGCTAGGTATGATCAGTAGCCAGTCTCAGCCCTTCCTATATAGAGGGCACTGTCCCAAGGCCTAGCCCTACGGTACCAACTTGCTTTACCCTCCGGAAAGCCAGTGTCTGGGAGCAGAGAGGTGATCTGAGCTGCCCAAGGAGAGGCAGCTGCGGTCAGAACCCAGACTGAACCCCAGGTAGCCACACGTTTGTCCGTTACAAGCCAGAGATTGCCTTCCGAACAAGGCAACACTGAACAGGGCATCTGTTTCTACACACACGCACACACACACATACACACATACACACCACTTCCCTCATGAAGAGGTGACACTAAGGGGAGTGCTGGGCGCCTGGAAGTGAGCTGGGAGGGGGGGGACTATGTGGGAGCCAGTTCCAGAGCACATTGGCTGGGAGGAGGTCTTGTTTACATCCGTGGGTTCACGTCCAAGGGCAGCCTGCAGGTTGCCGGGGTCTTGACGAGCCGGTGCATCCTGTCAGAAGGCTGTCGCTGGGATCCTGGGCCGCTAGGGAGAGGAGTCCAGGGCCCAGTTCTCTTCCCGGCCCCCTTGCCACCTGACTGCACCACTCTGGGCAGGTGCACAGTGAGCCTACAGGTTGCGCAGACAGGTGACAAGACAGTTTAGCACCAAGGGATTGAAAACATGACTCTGGGCTTTGGACACACAGACCTGTATTTCCTGTGTGAGGGCCCTTGCCTCACCCACTCGGCATTTCAGTGCCCTGGGCTGTACTATGGAGGTAGCAGGTCCTCCTGGGAGGCCACTGAGAGAATTTGGAAAGCGACTTAGCAGCCGTCGCAGAGGGTCCAACCACTTCTGCTGGGGCCTCCTCTCCCCCGCCCCCACCCCAACCCCCACCCATGGCCTTTGTGCAGGTTCTCCACCTTGCCTGGTGCATTTCTATGCCTGCAGCTCTGCGTCCAACACACCCCTCCCTTCCCTTGCTAAGCCCCTTGGGTGTCTGCAGTAGGGGACAAAGAGCAGTCTGAGGGAGAAGAGGGGGAAGGGGTGGCCTGGCCAGTCACAGTGATCCGGGCTCAGCCTGGACGGGCAGGCATCCAACAAGGCACAGAATGTCCCATGAAGGGAGGAGGGAACCGAGATGGTCCAGGAAAGCCCAGGCCTTCATTTATGGCCACAGAGAAGGTAGGTAGCAGAGACAGGACCCAAATCCGTGCCTGTCAGGCTTGGGAACCTGGGCTGAGATGGGCTCAAACTCCGCGTGGGTCGTGCAGGCAGAGGGGCTAAGGACACAGGGGTCTGAGCTCGTGGCTTGGACAGAGCTTGGGGCTTGGTCCCCACCAGCCCCAGGTGGAAGGCTGCCCATCGTCAAGAAAGAATGCTTCCCAGGCTCCGTGCCAGTCCTACCTGCGGGCCACAACAGCTGCCCTGGGCGCGAGGTGCTGTTTGTCTCCATTAGCGATAGTGCCGGGCCCCACCACAGCATCTGGGTTTCTTCCTGTCCCTTGTCCCAGATATAATCTGTGACACACAGATTCCATAGGACATACACCCAACAAGTCTAAGCAACTCCATAGTGGGAGGGAAAGTCAGAAGGCCTAAGGTGGAGGGAAATTCCCCGGGTCACAGGACCCAGAGGCTGGACAGCCTTCATTCACGGGAGCCTCTCTGTTCTGCTCCAAGTAGCTGCTGCCAGGTGTCCCAGAGAACCTTCCCAGGCAGCGCCGCACGGTTATTCTCGCCGATTTGAGCCTGCTGCTGACTCCCCATCTGAAAGACGGGACAACCACCTCACCTGCATGGCGGGCTGCGTGGGGACTCAAGCAGTTAGTGCATGAAAAGCACCTGGCAAAGGTGCGTGCTGTGGGTGCCCGTGAAGGTCCCTTCTCCTCACACCCACACCCATCTGACACCGAAACCCCCCCAGGGGGTGGGGGTGGGGACTCACTGCCACCTCCTTGTCCACACAGCGTGTGCCCTTCTCAAGAATATTGCCATACACCTGACCCTCCCCCCATCCCAGGCTGGGAAACCTCCAGGTACACAAGGCTCAATCTCACAGGAGAAACTCATGAACACACATGGATGCACACCAGCACCCGTGTTTCTGCCATTTCAACTGTGTGTAGCGGAGGGGGATGGGAGGGGGAGAGTGGGGAGAAACAGCCCTCTCCGCTGGGTGGGGGAGATTCAGATTGTTTCCTACTCTTATTTGACCTTGGGAATCCTCACTTGTAAACATTGGGGTTCCAAGGGCTCTTTCTCAGCTTCAAGAAGCATGGCTTTCCGAACAAGCATTAGGATCTTGGGATCTAATTTCATTCACCTCTAGGCCCAGTCCCTTATCCAGATAAGTTATCAGGTAAAAAAATCAAACCAACTTCACTTAGTTGAGGCAAGACAAGACTCTTTGGGGGACGTTCTCGTGAAGTGTCTCTGCCTTTTCAAACCCTGTCTCCAGAGGCTCCCGCGGGGCTGCTTGGTATCTACTGCTTCATCTCATCTCTCAACCTAGGAACCGTCTGACCTCCCGGGGATAAGGTGGGTGCACGTCTGTCCCAAACAGGCAGACTGCAAGGAAATGGCTAATGCCAGCTAGTCCTCCTTGGAATAAATGCCCTACTCAGACACAAACAGCTCCTTCCCTCAAGGGTTGCCGGTCCACCTATGAATCTCCAACAAGCACTTGGGGTGCGTCTCTCAACAGACTCGGCTAAAACCCGAGATCCTTCATGGCGGGAGTGCATGTTTTAGATATAAAAGGAAGATGAATTGGTGTGTGCACGTTTCCACAGGACATTCCTGCAAAACCATACAGCATATTGTTTTATGTACAAAGATAAGAAAGGCTGACCCACAAGCTAATTGAATAATGCAAATAACTACTTAGCCATGGGAGAGATTCCTGCAGACAGGCTGAGCGCCTGCGTGAGGGAGGACAGCTCGGGAGGGCAATCTGTTTTATAAAGTTTACCCTCACAGTATAACTGCCTCAAGATTAATGGGAACCGTGGCCCTAGACCTTGTTTTGCCTGGCTCTACCAACTGAAATAGTCAAACCGTTGTATTTATCATAGACAATTTGCTGCAACTGATTAACATTAATCTGATTTCCTGTGAGTCAATTTCCTTGAGATACAGTAAACAGGCCAATTACCTGCTAGTGACCTCTTTTATGATAGCTAGATCTTCGTGACAAACGCGTATATAAACATATGGAATTTCTACAATTTTAATAAGACAAAATTTTTTTAGTTGGTCTTCGAGTTTGAAGCTCCGGGACAAGGTGCTAGTTATGAAAAAGGAAAAAACTCTGAAGGTGGCCCACGTCAGCACTGACCCGTTGGCAGCAAGCTTGTGGAGTTTTGAAGGCGCCAGGTCAGAGAGGCGAGTGTGAGACCTGGGTTCCAGGTGGGGCCCCTTGCTGTCCTGGGTCTATGACTGAGGGGTAGCGCTTGCTTAATTTCTCTGAGAAAATGGGACACTATGTTGCTGGGGGGGCGGGGGGTGTGTGTGACGTGTTTACGGCCCCCGTGAGGACCAGTGGTGGTGACCGCTCAGTGTGTGCCCTCAGCAGCAGCAGTGCCTTTCCCCTCACCTCCAGTCCCTTTCTGAAGGGTCACAGGGTCACGTGACGCGGTTTGACACGTGGAAAGCGGGCATCGTGGCCTGTCTACATGGCAGAGTAAGAAGCTGCGCCCACATGAAATCATGAAAGCAAAAAGTTTATTCATGTTTGAAACTACATATAACTACCACGAGGAAGACTTATCAATCCAGGGTGTAATCCAGTTAGAAAGGAACACGAAACATTTTTTAATACATTAGAATCACCGCCACAAATTATTTTCATGACTCAATCAGTTTCAGAATCGCATACAATACAAAAAGAGAAAGGAGAGGGCCCCATTACACAGGGTGAAATATACAGTACTGAATACTGAAATCTGAATGCATCACAATTAGTCGCTGCTCTTTTTTTTTTTTTTTGCATGGATTAGTGACAAGATGAAGAACATTCAAAATGTTTCTCAGTATATTTACAACAGTTTTACTGATCCCATGTTGAATTAAGACCCAATGTTTCCACTCTCGGGTTTGTTCTTTTTAAAAGTTGCCAAGGCAACCCTGATTTACTTTCAAAAGATTACAATGTACATTACATTTTATGAAGGGAAACAAAGAGTTAATTACAAGATGCAAAAAGATAAGAAAGAGACAAACTACAGCGTGAGTATTGTTCAGAGGTAGTAAGTGAGCACTCTAAGCTACAGAACATGTTGAAATTCTATTGGTTTGTATGAGTTCGCATGAGGTAATAAAGCTGTGTTTTGATTGGTGAGATGTATAAATACTCTTTTGCTACACTATGTACAACACTCCAGAGAGCAGGGCCTTGGTTGATGCCCAGAGGACGGAGCAAACCGTGACACGTCTGTGCAGCACCCGGCGGCGCACACCGCAAAACCCCAGACAGAGCTCGGTTCCACCTCGATCAGCAAGTCTCCCATCTCTCAGAAGAACCTGCCCCTCTCCGTCTGTCACCGAGCCAACTTTGGGCACGGTGTTTTCGGAGAGAGAAAAGATGCTGCTACCAGTCTCTGATCTAATTATAACAGAAGAGGCCGCGATACATATGTGACAAAGAAGATTCTTAAACACAGCCCTCATTAAGAAAGATAGCCAACTAGCTCTTTTATTCCAATTCCATCAGTGATATGAAAGAAAGACAACCAAAGTCTGCGATGGATATGCGAGAAGTTAAATTTAGGCGAGGTGAATCTCTGCATCTGCTTGAACAACTGAGGTTTAGCATACATTGTACTTTTTTACCCTTAAGGCCAAGTAATTGGCAACTGTGAAACCAGTCATGTAAAATATTGATAATAAATTATGATAAAATAGCTACAGGACAGTTAACAATGTTAAATCTTGGCCTAATTGGATAAAGTGCTTTTTTAACATTGTGTGTTTTTAAGTATAAATACAAATGATTATGATTCCTTAAAAAACAGATTTATCAAGTTCTCTAATAAGACAAGGTTTTACAGTAAAGCTGTCGATGGTGGGCTACAAAAACGCTGTCCTTTCCTCCTCTTGCTCGGAATGCACTTATCGAGGCTGTCGGCTCGGGGGAGAGTGTGGCCAGAGATCAGTTAGAGGTATCAGAGTGCACGCTTCCTGGGCCTTCTGTAGGAGAAGTCACAGAAGATGGAGTTGTCGCGTCCTGCCAGCCTCCATTAGCCTGGAAGGAGAAACACAGTTCAACGGGTGCACGTCTCCATATTCATTCTAAGCCCCAATTTAAAAACACCCGGATGACAACATGAGAGCAAAGATGCATTAGCAAAATGTATTTTCTAAACCTACTTTGGCAGGAGTTTGAAGCATGTGTTAAAGTGGGATTAAATGCATGTAAAACAAATCCATCCCACCAAGGGAGGGCTTGGCAATAAATCAGCATGCCGAAGAAGGGCTTCAGCTACTCCCGAGCTGGCCCCCAGCTCAGCCTTTGATTTGCTGGGAAAACACGGCAATCAGAAGAGAAATCCTCCGAGAAGGGAGCAGGGGTGAAGCCCAATGCAACATCTCCGCCGCCTTCCTGAGCTCTAGAAGCAGACCTGTCAGCTCAGCTCGGCCCTCATTCCCGGGGAACAGGCGCTGCCCACCCTTTCTCCATAGCCACCTGGCAGCCCACTAGTGTAACCCCTGGAAAAGGAAGAGCAGGATGTCCCTCCACATAGGAGCTTCCAGAATAAGAATGCATGCCCTCCTACGGAGGAGCACGCACTATTCAAATCTGTATTCCAATTCTTTATAACCGGAGCTCCGATTTGGGATGTTGCCACTGCTTTCCACATGCCGCTGGCCCTCCTGCCTCAGACCTGCATCAGCAATAACAGTACTCAGAAACAAATTTGCCTTATGTCTTGGCCTATAGAGGCAATTGCTGAAATCAATGTCTGATCAGATTTCTGCAGTGGCAGACAGCTTGTCGTTACATATTTTTATGTCAGTCAAGAAGAGGGAGGTGCTGGGCTTGTGAGTTGGGGAAGGCTGAGTGGAAGTGACGGGGGCGGGCCTTCCTGGGGAGAAGGCGAGGGTGAGTTGGGCTGACTCCAGCGCCCGCGGCACAGACCAACCTCAGCCACTCCACCAGCCCCGGCCTGGCCTCCCACCCACTGTCCTGCTGGCTCCCTCACATTCATTTGTAACTGGCTCTGCAAGGCCAGCCAAAATGGTGTCTTTCAAGCTGCGGAGGACTCTGTCTCGATTCCCAGTCCAGCCTAGAAGAACTTGTACAGCAGCCTTGTGCTAGGAATTCTTTTTTTTTCGCCAAGTGTTTTTGTTCTTAAAGTCCCTCTCTTCTGATATGCTGTATAGCTCTGCACAAAAAGCATCTTTCCTCTAAGTCAGTGGTTCTCAACCTTCCTAATGCGCCATCAGTTCCTCATGGGGTGGTGACCCCAACCATAATATTATTTTCGTTGCTACTTCATAACTGTAATTTTGTTATTGTTATGAATCAGGCAAACCCATGTGAAAGGATTGTGTGACTCCCAAAGGGGTCGATACCCACAGGTTGAGAACCACTGGGACTTCTACAAAAACGGGGGGGTGAATAAAAACAAACAAACAAACAAACAACTCCACAGCGAGGAGCAGAGTCCAAAGGAAAAGGCCTTCCTATGCTTACATGGCATATCGGATTAGGGAGCGGTTGTGTGGGATGTGTAGAACAGGGTCGGGGTAGGGGTGGGGGTGGGACCCGTGTGGGTGGTTGAAAGCAGGGTTGTGCAGGAAGGGATGATGACTTGCCCATGCATGTTTGTGTGTGCTATAAGCAAAGCCTCTTTTCTATTTAAAAGGTAAGCTGTTTCCCCCCTCAGGTATGAAGATCTACTTAGAAAAACTCTTCCACAGATACAAGTCTAAAGACATTCCATCTGAAGTAAACATAATTCCTCTTTTATCCAAATTTATAAACAACAAATGTACAATATTTTTACCCAGCGTGGCAGCTGGAGGAGAGGTTGTCAGCAAGCATTCTTTTTTTTTCAAAATAAATTAATCCTTACTCTGGTGGTTTGAGATTATGCACTGTATTATACAACAGCGCCTTATCAAGCCTCATCAGTGAAGATGGAATTCATGTCTGTAAAATGCTGCAAGCAATCACAGTTTCATATTTTATCATGTTGATAAGGATATCGCACATTCTCTGAAGCATTTCAAAACACTTAAATGAAAAAGGAGAAATGCAACTAAAAGGCTTTTTATATGGTTTGTTGTGGGTTATTATGAGTTATTTATAAACCCAAAAAGAAAGATTTGACATTTCAAATGTAAAAGATTTGAGTATTTAATGGTCCTTTTTTCCCTTTACAATTGAACATCCTCAATCACTTTTTAAATCATTAATATTTACTCTCCAAGCACACTACAGCCCTGAGCAATGAGGATTCCGTCCATTTTCTCCCTGCTCCACTGCCACGGCTTGGGCAGTCCATTTCCTCCCGAAGCCTGGGCTTGCAGGCTGTGCCCACAGCTCCGCTCCGCTCCTGCTCCATGGTGGGCACCCTCTGGCTGCCAGGACCATATCCCAGAAGTTGTGTTTGTGACCTGCCGTTGACCATTCACATCCGGGTGAGGAATAAGGTCAAGTATTAACAAATTGGTTCTAACCAGTAAAATTCTATTTCCTCTATCTAATTAAGACTTGAGAGGCCACTGAAAACAAAGAACATGGCTTACATCCCACAGTGCCAATGCAGCAATATACCTTGGAAACAGAATCATTTGTTCAGCTTGGTTTGCTGATCTGTCTGTGGATATCCAAGGTTATCACCTTCACGGCACTGTGTTTGGGAATTTTTCTTGCTGTTTGGCTCTAAGATAAATGAGCTGTTTCCCACCATCTCTCTGGGACACAGCATGGCCAGTAGGAAATGGCGTCTTAATGGGCTGGTGCTTAAATCCCTATTGATGACTGAATGCCAGTGACTCCTGGGCATCTGTGAGGACTTCTAAGAGCATCGATGGCGCATCAAACATTTGGGTTCATAAAAGAAAAGTGCTGCAAAAATGCTGCCTCCCTATTTACCGACACTGAACACGATGAGAAGCCAAGTCAAATGGTCATTTATTAGTCACTCTGTTTGCCTGACACTGTTCCTACAGCTCGTGGAATACAGTTTCCCCAGAGTACTCACATTCAAATTATGTGGACTATACAGGGAATTTCCTCCAAGGCCATCACTGTAGCCTCCCGTCTGATTGATAACATGACGGAGGGTATCCACCTAGAAGTGAGACGAAACAAAATTCATCATCCCAGATCTATTAAAACATCATCACTTACAAAAGGAAACAATTTGAATTATGTGTGCCACAAGGGTTTAGCATCTTCAATGAAAGACAAATTTATCAATCAAGTGTGACTGGCAGAATTTCAGCAACTCCTTGCATATTTAAACCCACATATCATTGTTTCTCATGCCAGCCAAACAATAACATCTTCGTGACAATGCAAACTTCCCATCTATAGCAACCAAATGTGTGGCTGTGGGCAAGCACGTACTTACAAGTGTGTATCCCGAGTCTTTCTCTCCCTGTCACACACATACATGCCTCCTTATTGCTCGATTAAAAGGGTGCGAGAAGAGCCAACCCAAAATATAGTCTAAGAACTCAGGTTTCTGTATTCAGACTTAAAAGAACCCCAAAACAATGAAACGAAACACATGGGAAAATACACAGAAATCTTCCTAAACCACTCATACGCTCACACACAATTGTCCTGTTCTATTTCAATAGAATGATAAGAGGTACCCAACAACCCCTCTCCATGAGCTCAAGCCAGAGCCGAATGCATTCACAAAGTTCATCAGGTTTTGAATCATCAAAAGTCACTGCTTACTTGACTTCTCATTAAATTAACTGGTGGGGTCAGATAGGTCATGTTTGGGAACACCCAGCACAGGTTCTCGCACAGATGTGCAGACCACTTCCATAGGGTCAGAGTAAGGAGTTTTGAGCCCAAACCCTACCCTGCTAGAAAGGCCCCAGGTGGGGCATTTCTCCTACCTGTGATTGCACATTGGCTCCGACTTGGGACCCTTGGTAAGAATCCCCATTCAGACTCTGCATGTTCATGAACATGTCCCCAGAATTTGGGAGGTTAAAAGAACCAGAAGAACCTGAAAGGAAAGAGTTAAGTAGCTGAATAACACAGAGAGCTACACACATAATCCTCAAAGATCTAGAGACAAGGAGAGGAAAAAAGGTCAGAAGGGGGAACTGCACAACATAAAGCATTTCCAGGTCTAAGAGGATGGAGAGTACCTCCAGAGAGGTCTGTCCCGTGATCAGCTTTGCAGCTAGGAAAGTTCTATCAGTGGGGAAGCCCATATAAAAAACTAACCCAAGTAAACACAAAAGCACCCACTAACAGCCCTTGAACCTTCCTTTTCTCCATTTATCTCCAGGACTTGATCACTACATCACTGTCCTGGCGGGCAATTATCCAGAGAAGAAAGGCTTTCCTGAAGCTTTTTCTTAGTCCAACGTTTTAACTAACCTAACCTTCCTTTCACCCCTTTCTACGTTCCATTAAAAGGAATTGGAGGAAAACAAAACAAAAACTCTCCTGTGTTGAACTTTTAAAGATTAGGTGGCCTCTACACAGTCCTCTGACCTGTGGTGCCAATCCATCTGTTTGAATTTTTAAGGTTATCCAAGTTTCCTATAATTTTAAGATGTTTCTAACTCCATCAGAAAAGTCACATAAAAGTTGGCCCAAATGTACTTGTTGTCTGAGGAGCCCACAATCTTACATCCCTGTGTCAGGCACCATCATCTCAACAGCAAACAACCTACCAAGCCTAGTGATTAGAAGTAAAGACCTGGTAGAAGGGAGGGAGAGAGCAACAGAAAGCCCCGCTGTGCTAAACCCATCACACCCCAGCTTCATTAGGCACTGCAACAGTTGCACAGCACTCTGCTGCGAGGTAGGTCAGTCTGGACAGACCACCGTGGGTCCCAAGGGGATATGTGGAACAGGATCACCAAAATAACCATTAGTAGTTATTTGCCTGGTTATTGAATTAAGAAAACACCATTAAACATAATAGTTCCAGAATCTATCAGAGAAGAATGGCGCCCTCACTGCTGGGCAATGGCTTTACAGCTCTGGCCATTTACTCATTTACCCATCCCAAGAACAAGCCCACGTTTTGAAACAAAAGAACATTCTTCCTTCATATCTCTACTGTGCCCTCCATATGGCTGTTTCCTGGCCTGTGGGACAGGGCTTTTTAGCTAAGGCCTGACTGACTTAAGCAGGGAGCAAGTCCCCAGGACGCACCCGAATTTGGCGTGGTGGGAGAATTGGTCTGGTTGTTCTGCACGGCTGCGGCTACGGCATGTGCGGCTGTCACTGCTGTCTTGGCAGCATAGAGGTTAGCTTCTTCCTGAAACTTGCCGATATTCTTCTTGTACCTGATTCGTTTGTTGCCAAACCAGTTGGATACCTACATGTTGTAGGGATATGGTGGTGAAGGGGGAAAGAGGGCAGAGGAAGAGAGAAAAAAAGAGGTCAAGCTTCTAATATTAACTGTTGGGCAACCTGCTTGCAATCACATCTTGTGTCAATGAGCAACAATGAACAATCTTCTAGAAGGAATAGTACTACGATCAGCCTCTCCTTTGGCAATCCTTACAGTAACCCTAAAATGACCGACAACACTGCTCATAAATAAATGTACAATTGGTATGTGATGTATACAAATGTTTAGGCCCCCTCCAAAAGTCACTAAAAAAGAAAAATAGATGACAGAAACATTTGATAAATCAGGTAAACAATAAGTAATAAATGGGAATGAATGGCATATTTTTCATTTGGGGACTAGAACAATTTTGGTAGCTATATTCATAACATCAACTAATAATGGGTAGAAAATTCCTTTGTCTACTGCTGTTGGAGACAATGTATGTCTGCCAATGTGATTGCTCAAATTCCCCCAGCTAACTCACGAGAAGGTCACCATTGAACACTCAAATTCCAAAAGGGTTAAATGTAAAGCGGAGGAGCGGTGCATTTGATTGGGTAAAAGATATTTATTTCTGCTGAGCCCTGGTGGTGTAAGTGGTTGAGTGCGGGACAGCGGCCCGCAGGCTTGGCGGTTCAAATCCAGCAGCAGCTCTCAGGAGCAGCGCTGGGTAGCTCCCACAACCACCAGAGAGCAGTGATGTCCACCGCCCCCCGCCCCCAACCCCCTAAAAAAATCTTGACTGAACCAGGGCAGTGATGCAAAAAAAAGAAAAGGAAAAAAAAAAGATAATTCTTTTGAAAATGAAAAGAGACTTCTAAAGATGATCTTGGCAATGGACAGATTTCATCACCTTTCTCAGACAGCAAAACCTCTCCCAAGACCCACTGCTTATATTTGCTAAGTATTCAGGTACCTAGAGTTGAGTTACATAAAACAGCAGCTAAAACCTACAATGTGTAAGAAAGCATCTATGTGCTAAAGAAAAAGATTTACCCATCTTTCGTGAAAGAAGGATTTGAAAATACTTTTTGATGCTTTCTTCAAAAGCTGTCAAAGAGGCCTGTGGTATCAGGCTGGGTTGCGTCACTGTTCTCCTCTCTACTTTATCATCCCCTGACAGCTATTCCAGGACACGAAGAAGAATAAGGAATGAGAGACAGCTCAGGTGTAGCTTCAACACAACTGGCACCGGTGGGCAACCCTTGTTAGCCATCTCCATCTCTGCCAAGTGGGTAGCTGCTTTGGAAGTAGACCTCTCATTTTTCAACTTATGGTACTCATCCTTCCAGAAGCCAGATAGCACTGCAAGGGAGGGAGTCAGATGAGTGAGGTGCTGTTTGCTTTGACGCTGCTCCATGCTGTTCCGGCCTGGAAACAAAAGTGCTCACATGTACACACACACACACACACACACACCCAACCCACTCGCACAGGAGTGAGCACAGACTTGCAGGCGCACACTGAGGACTCAAGCAACCACGAACATTGTCTGTTTTATCAGACAAAACCTACCAGAGAGTAAATATGCTATACTTGAGGTCAGGATTTCCTAGCCATTTCTATTCTTGCATCAGTTTCTTTTTCTGAGCAACTGTGTCCCTTTCCTTCTTCCATCATTTCAAATAGCAGTGGTTATAACAACTATCAATTAATGAATACATCCTATTGTGACAAGCAGTATGCGAAGGCCTTTGTGCAATTTTTTTTCATTGAATATTAATCTCAAGAGCTGGGTGGTTGATTGAAATGGAAGTTACAGAGATGTAAATCGAGAGTCAGTAAACTATGACCCACAGGGCAGATCTAGTTCACCCCTTGATTTTGTGTGGTGCACGTTTAAGGGTTAAAAACCATAAAGAGTAGTGAAAATTATGTGCTATTCATTTAAATCACATAAATTAAAAATTACAGAAATATGTTTTCTCCTGTTATATAAATTCCTGCACATATTTCTTGATTTGCCTTTTGGCCCATAAAATATTTACTAGCCAGTACTTTACCAAAGTGTGTGCCAGCTCCTTATGTGCATAACTGACAAAAGTCAATGAACTGGCTATTTAACATCTGTGCATTTGTAAATGAAAATTACACTTAGAATCAAATCTGACCTTTATTTCTAACTTGCAGCATTCTACCATATTAATTCTAGTTGCTGCGCTCAAGAACTTTGTCCCCCCTCTCAACTGACATTTGTTATCTTTAATTCTAACGCTCCTCCCTCAACTTCTTCATTAAGGTCACTATCACAATCATGCCACCTGCCAGTTGAATGTGACACCAAAACAACAGGAGACCGAGACTTGGCTATCTTTCAGGGTATGCCAGCTCTGTGCTCCCCCCAGGCTTCTCCACACTGACCCTTGACCCGCTTGGCAACCCCTAGAAGTAAGTACTGCTAGCCTCATTTTACAGATGAAGAGAACGAGGTTCAAGGGGAAACAGGATTGGTACACCCACATGCACAAAACAGGAAATGGTGGATAGAATATTAAAACAGAAGTCTTCTGACTCATGCAAATTTCTCTTTTTTCCTTTCCCATCATACCCTGCCACATCACAAGGAGCCTGGGGAGAAATCATGAGCTCATCTTGGAGATGGCAACGATGAAAGGAGAGGGTACTTTATGAAAGCTGCTTTTAAAGAAATCAGCAGTGGTAAACAAGCAGCCGTCTAGCTCAGAAGCAACCAAGCCCACAATGAAGAAGCACACCAGTCTATGTGACTACAAGGTATCACAGGGATCAGGTATCAGGCATCAAAGAACAAAAAAGTCAGACCATTGTGGGCCCACCTTCCCGATATGATCGCTGAAGATAAATGTGTCCATAAGCAAATGTGGTGAGGAAAGTTGATGGTGCCCGGCTATCAAAAGATATAACATCTGGGGTTTTAAAGGCTTGAAGGTAAACAAGCGGCCATCTAGCTCAGAAGCAACAAAGCCCACATGGAAGACGCACACCAGCCTGTGTGACCATGAGGTGTCGAAGGAATCAGGTATCAGGCAACAAAGAACTAAAAATTATATCATCGTAAATGAGAAGGAGTGCATATTGGGGACTCAAAGCCCATCTGTAGGCAATGGGAAATCCCCTTACTGAAGGGTCTCAGGGAGGAGACAAGCCAGTCAGGGTGCAGTGTAGAAATGATGAAACATACAACTCTCCTCTTGTTCTTCAATGCTTCCTCCCTCACACCATCATGATCCCAATTCTACCTTACAAATCCACCTAGAGCAGAGGGTGCACACTGGCACACATAGGAACCGGAAACACAGGGAATTCAGGACAGATGATCCCTTCAGGACCAATAGTGAGAGTGGTGATACCAGGAGGGTGGAAGGAAGGTGTGGTTGAAAGGGAGAATTGATTATAAGAATCTACATATAACCTCCTCCTTGGGGTACAGGTGAAGGGAGACACAGGACAGTGTTTAAGATATTACAAAATAATCATCTATAATTTATCAAGGGTTCATGAGGGAGGAAGGAGGGGAGAGGAAAAAATGAAGAGCTGATATCAAGGGCTTAAATAGAAATAAATGTTTTGAGAATGATGCGGACAACAAATGTACAAATGTGCTTGACATGGAATAGATGGATTATGATAAGTTATATGAAGCCTCCAATAAAATGATTTTTAAAATGTTTTGTAAGTGCCAATGATAAGAATGCAAAAATCACGTAAATAAAACATTCTAATATAAAAAGTGAAAAAAAAAAACCCTGCAGTAACAATTAAACACTGGGAAGCTGGGGAAGGCATCCTTCAATGGTCAAGGAGTCCTTATGTGAAAAATGACAAAAGAACCTGGCAACAAAGAGTAATTTCTCCACAGCTTACAATTCCATTGTTCTGTAAAACTGTCTCCTTCCTGTGTCCCACCTCCTCCATCCCCTCTGAGACTCTACACTCTCAATTAACTATTTTTCTGTGGTGTTTTAAACACCTCATTCTCTGAAAAATGACCGTATTCTTTGCAATGTAAAACAAACCCACCTCCCCTGACCTTGTTGCCTGTCTTTTACCATATCAGACTTCTTAAAGGAGTGTCCTATATTTTTCTTCTTAGCTTCTGCTGCTAACTGCAAGATCCTTGGCTCAAACCTTTCAGCTGTTTGTTCCTGTAAAGATTTACAGTCTTGGACACCCTCTCTGAGGTGGCTATGAATCAGCAGGGGCTCAATGGCAGGTGATTTGGGTTCTGCTTAACTCTTAGCAATCTGCCTTACACCCGCACACCTTTATGAAAATCATCACAAGGCCCCTCTTTCTAAAATCCAATAGCCATTTCGTTCTCCTCAATTTGATTGGCTTCGTAGCACTGTCTCCTGGTTACAATCATGATGCTTTCTTTACGAAGCCTTTCTTTGTTTGGATCCTGTGACATTATATTCCTGCGTCTCTTCCAATACAGCAGCCCTAGTGGGTTGCTAACTGCAAGGTCAGTACTTTGAAGCCAACAGTTGCTCTGCTGGAGAAAAGACAAGGTTTTCTATCCATGTAAAAGGGGGAAACCAATCACAATGAGCTACAGCGATCCCCACCCAGAAGGGCAGACAACAGAAAAGCGGGTGAAGGGAAACATCGGTCAGTGTAAGACATGAAAAAAAATGATAATTTATAAATTATCAAGGGTTCATGAGGGAGGAGAGGGTGGGGGGAAGAGGGGGAAAATGAGGAGCTGATCCCAAGGGCTCAAGCAGAAACAAAATGTTTTGAAAATGATGATGGCAACATATGTGCAAATGCGCCTGACGCATGTATGTATGTATGTTTGTATGTATTGTGAGAAGAGTGGTAGGAGCCCTCAATAAAATGATTTTTTTAAAAAAATCTTGCAGTCTCAGAAACCCACAAGGGCAGTTCTACTCTGTCCTACAGGGTAGCTGTGAGTCAGAATTGACTAAACAGCAGGGGTTTTGCTTCTTTCAATGGAGTCTGTATGGTACAAATAATTGATGTGCTTAGCTTTGAACCAACAGGCTGGAGTTTTGAGTACTCTCCCAGGAGCCTTAGAAGAAAGGCCTGAGGATCCACCTCTGAGATGTCAGCACTTGGGAGCCCTCTAGAGCACAGTGCCACTCTGATCCCCAGGGGGTCACTGTGAGTCGAAAATGACTTCATGGCAACTGGCACTGGGTTGCCTGAAATAGCTGTTCCTTCTCTGACACATGTATGTGCCTGTGGTTTCTCTAAGACTAGTTCTTGCTCTTCTACTCTTCTTTTGCTTGAACAATCTTATCTACATTGAGTTCAATAATCATTTCTGTTTGAATGACTCCCAGATCTCTGTCTCTATTGCTAGGTTATTTGCAGCTACAGTTCTGACGTTTTAGGACATGCCATATAGATATTCTGCAGCGACTCAATAGGTCTAGAACAATAGACACAAGTCCTCTGACCTTGCACTGCCCTCCTTTATTTTCTCTTTGTGTTCATGGAATCTCCATCTTCAGCAATATCACATTTAATTAACTCACAGATAGTTCTAGGCAGTTGTCTTTCTTCTGAACTAAATTTTTTTCATTTTAACTCATAGCCTTAGTTCCAACGTCTAGATTGGCACAATATTAGTCTATTCTCTCACATGGCCAATACTATGGAGAACTATAGAAAGACTAATGTTTTTCCTAATTTCTCATCCCATTATCTTCCTTTCTCAAACAATGGCATGATCATTTATGCAGTTCCTCAAGGCAGAAACGTTAAAACCATCCCCCTCTCCTTCCCTTCCCGAGCTAGTCATTCTCTTCTCTTCTCCCACCACTTTTCTAGTTTCCCTCAGAAAGTCCTGACGCCCTCAAACTTCTCAGTCTCATGGGGCCTACACACTAGCTGACATCTCTGCCCTTCTCTTCACTAGGCCCCACGTGTTTAAGATAGATGTGCACACTATCTGTAGGAGAGTAACAGTGAGAGGGAGAATCAAGGAGGGAGTACAAGGCTCAGGAGGCAGTGCTGGTGTGAGCAGGATGAACGGGAGAGATAGAAAGGACAAACATTACAGGAGGAGAATGGGCAGAATTGGCCATGGATCAGTTTTGAGAGTCAGGGTAAAAGAAGGATTCAAACCTCAAGGAGGATAGAGAGAGAGCAAGCCATTTTTGCACTAGGTTGGGCCAGTCTCAGTGACCATAAAAGCCACTGTCACAGTAGTAGTAGAACATGATTCTAAAACTCAAAGTTCTAATTATGCTTGCTAGTAAGTTCTCTTAGAAGCTCTCGCCCCTCCCACTCTGCTTGCTGTCAGCTCAGGAGGCTGACGTAGAGAACTAGCTCAAAAAAGGCTCCTTGAATATATGACACCACTCGAGCTTGCCAGAATAAAAGTAGTAGGTCTTGGAAAGAGTTAAATATTGAACACATTTATAGTGCAAAGGAGATATTCCAGGTTGAGAGGGGATTTGGCATTTCTTAAGCATAATTAATGAAAATTCCCCAACTCCAAATTTAGCAACAAAGGCCCATCTTAGAATTCTCTTCTTCTAAACAATTCTCTGTTGTATTCCATACTTTGCAGTTAATATTACCTTGACAATCAGAGAAGCTATAATACATTAATGAAACCTAGCCAGGAAAATCAGGTTACAGCTTTATTAACAGTTTCATAATTGAAGAATCTCTGTACCATTGAAGGTCTCATCTCTAGATATGTAAGAATCCTCTGTTTATGCATACCCCTGGACCAATCAAACAACAGTCATCACTAATAAAGGTTTATTTAATTCTCACAGTAAAATTTTAATATCACCAGCAGCCTGGGGAAGCTTTAGCAAGTGGATTTGCTTGACATCAGATCGTTTCTATTCTGCTAGTCCCAATACTTCTTAATCTTTAATATCAAGGCAATTAAAATTAATGGCCACTCATCCGAAGCTACTGTGGGCAGTGTTTCCTTGACATCAATTGTTTGATGGGATTACCTAGAGGTTAAACTAACAAGCAAGGTTTAATTGGAAGCCATGAAAGAAGCAGTGATCATACGTTATGTTTAACCTGCATAACCACATCTAAATGAATATCTAAAAATGTTAAACTATTTCTCAAATTAAAATATGCACGCCACGGTCTGATATCACAGATTTGAGTATCGCCGCAATCAGCTAATAAGACCACATTGCTGCAACTGAGATCAGCATAATTAATGTATAAATTGACACTTAAATCCAGGATATTTCCCCCCCATAAATTTTAAAAAACAATTAGTTGGGGGGCGGGGGAGAACACACACACACCAGCAGGAAGCACAAAAATATATATATATAAATCATCGGGGCCCTTTCACAGTGCTCATCAGTTAGTAGTCGGGGGCAGAAGAGGAGAGGCTGTGCACGCTGGGCATTAAGCGAGCAGAGCAGGCTCCTTCTCTGCACGTCAGCCCCAGAGCAGAAACAAAGCAGGAAATTGGTGGAGGGAAAGAGGGAATAGGCTGTCCTGTGCTCCGCCTTTGAGCCACGTGTCAAGGATTCATGACTCTGGATTGTGTAGAAGGCGAAGGGCCAGGCAAGAATTTTAAGATCAATTAAAAATAGAAATAAAAGCCTAAGTACTACCCTTCTCCTACTGATGTTCCTTGCTATCAGCCCCCAGACTATAAGCCTCTGGTAATCAGGGAAAATGAGGAGTGAACGTTAGGCAGGTGGCTGGTTTTCTGGAAATCTTCTGCAACGCCAAGCAGCAGGCAGAAAAGCTCCCTGTCTCTCTCATATACAAGAGTCATGCCGTTTCCCCCCACCCAATTCAGATGTAGATTGGCAATTACTTTTAAAGAATAAAAATGTTTTCTACACATTATCAGGAGTAGACTCATTTTGTAGAACATTTCAAGTCTTTTTGGAAAAGCTTTTACTTTCTACCTTTACTAGAATCCTGGATTCTTGAAGGTAGAGAAGGCTGATGCGGGCACTACTAGAGGGAAGAATGGTGCTCTCTCACTATGTCACAGTGCGGGGGCAGAGCTCAAGCCTCAGATTCTAGAAAACACAGGGAGAATGATGCCGCCTGAGGCCAGCTAGTGCACATGTGTGGTCGGCTTGCAATTCTGCTGGAATACTCCCTAAAGTAATTTTGAAAAATCATGTACCCCTCACATATTATTTTCCCGCTTGTACATTTTTAGGTTGGCATCTACAATTTTTCATTGTAAGTCTATAGAGTTGTAAACAATGTTATTTCAGTATGTCATAAATGTTGACATTTAAAAAATAAGTCCAGAACACTATTCTTTAAAATGTCTCCAACTGAACTTAAGCATAGAAATTTGATACCATGATCCATTTTAAAAATACGTAAACATGCTCTTCTTTAACAGTCTGAAATTTTACTCTCCATTTTTTGGGGAGATACTTTTGAAAAATTGTAGCACAAATGATTTTAAAAAATCATTTTATTGGGGACTCATACAGCTCTTATTACAAAACATACATACATTGTATCAAACACACTTGTACATTTTGCCATCATCATTTTCAAAACATTTTGTTTCTACTTGAGCCCTTGGTATCAGCTCCTCTTTTCCCCCTCCCCCACCTTCCTGCCCTCATGAACCCTTGATAATTTAGAAAATCTTTTTCTTCCCATGTCTTACACCTGCAGTTGCTTCCCTTCACTCCCTTTTCTGTTGCAAGTTCCCCTGGAAGGAGCTATATGTAGATCACTGTGATAGGTTTCCCCTTTCTCCCCTCACCTTACTTTTACCCTCCTGGTATGGCTACTGTCATTATTGATCCTGAGGGGTTTATCTGTCCTGGATTCCCTGTGTTGTGTTGTGGAGCTCTTTGGGTAACCAGATATGTAGTGTAGAATTGAGGTCATGAGAGTGGGGGTAGGAAGCATTAAAGAACTAGGGTCTTGTTTCATCAGTGCTCTGTTGCACTCTGACTAGCTCCTCTCTCTCTCTCTCTCTCTCTCTCTCTCTCTCTCTCTCCCCCTCCCTCCCTCCCTCTCCCTCTCTTTCTCTCTGTTGTTGTTTCTTTGTTCTTAAAAGTATTTTCCATTTCATTCTCCTCCCGTATTATCTTAATGTAATATACTCTTATGCACTACAAAGACAGTATGAAACAAATTTTGAAATTATTTTTGTTTCCTGTAATTATAAGTTTAGTAGCTCTTTGTGGTTTAAGCTATTATTGCAGTTTGTCCAAAATTGATCAAAGCAATACAAATGCTGACTTTGAAAAGTATATATGAGCCATAAAAAGGATGGTTTATCCGACAAGCCTTTCTTAATTAGATGGGTGGAAGGTTTACCAAATGTTGACTGAGAAGGCTCCTATCATTGGCATTTCACATTATCCCTTGTGGACACTTGAAGGATTCTCACACTTTGGGGACATGAACCATAAAGTGGAAGCATTTATTTCTTTCAAAAGAAGGGAAAAAGGGAAGGGGGGAACAAACAAGTCATAGGATGCTTGTGTCACAACAGTTTTCCCAGGGAGGGAGATCCACCTCTGGGAGATGTGTGCACACAGATAAGGGAAGTTGGGTGGTGAGAATCTTAACATCAAGCCAAAGAAGTACCCTTTCAAAATGTTTCTGGTAGGTTGTTGTAGAGTAAGTTTCTCCTGGCTTGAAAACCGTTGCCCTGAGTGATCAGGTGCGCCAGTGAGGCCATTTTAACTTCTCTGAAGGGGGTTATGATGGAAACCTTATTGCAGGTCTGTGCCTAGGAAAATTATCAGCTGTAAAAATGCAGCCCATGTGGGTAATCCCTCCCCATGAATCACAAGTATCTTTTGGATCAAGACAAAAATAAGTTTGTCGCTGAGCCCTGGTGGCGTAAGTGGTTGAGTGCGAAACTGCAGCCCGCAGCCTTGGCGGTTCAAATCCAGTGGCAGATGGGTAGCACCCACGACTACCAGAGGCAGTGATGCCCACCAAAAAAAAACAAACAAACAAGTTTGTCAGCTTCAGGAAATCAAGCACATTTTAACTACAGAAAGAAACCAAGGGGGAGGGGGTAAGAAATCAAAGGAGACACTCATTTTACATATTATTTAGTATAACTTTTCTTGAGAATAAGACAGCATTAGTTAGCTAATTTTAGTAAAAAGTGATCTTAGCGACACATGTACAAGGAAATAGCGACACATGTACAATCCCAATTATGCATTCATAAATATGCATACTATATTACAAAGAGGAAGAGTATCTTTTCCTTCCTTTGCATGCAGCATGAAATTTTTAAAAAACACCACATGTACAATCCTAATTCTAATACCTTCCTCCCAAAAGGGGATTAATAGCATATCTGCATGATAGAATACGATCACTGATTAAAAATCATGTTTAGGAAAATTTACTGACAGGGGAAAAATATTCATAATATATGTTAAGGAAGAAGAAAGAGTATCTTTCTTTGCCTGCAGCATGAGACTTTTTAAAAATTAAAAACATTTAAACACATACATAACATAGTTGCTCAAATACACAAACATCCATGAGGTGCGACGCAATTATCTTTAAGGGTGAGTTAATAAGCAATTGCTGTTTTTGCATTTTCCTGTATGTTTTCAAGCATTTTCCTCAGTTAAATAAGTACTTGATGTTTATTACTAAGGCTATACCTTTAATTTAAAAAAATCTTTCACAATGTCATTAGAAGTCTTGGAGCAATCGTTACAAGTAGCCTTGTGCTAGCCTGTGGAGCCACAGGAGTGAGTAATTCCTATACTATTTTCTGGAGAAAATACTGGAAAATCCTGTAATTTGTACAATACTTAAAATCAGATGTATATCTCAAGCCATTATAATACTACCCCAAACTGCTCTGCAGTTACGGAAAACTCCATCTCCAAAACAAAAAAGTCAAACCATCTATGTCTCGACCAATACCGAAAATTGTAAATCAATTCACTTTCAATGTTTAACCTATGTTTCAAACTCCACCATTATATTTTTAAGCTTATAATAAGGGTAAATAAAAGAAAAATTATTACTTAATGATGTAATCTTCACGAGACACAGCTGCAGAGCTTTATACTTCATCTTTAGTTTTGCTTCCTTGCATAAAACGTATCAGAGAGGAGCCAGCACTTGTTTGAAAAAGGAGCAGCTGACACTAAAACATCATTATCGAAATTAGCAAATGAAATTTATGAAGCACAAACCTTAGAAAAATTTGCCATTGTGTTTCTCCCCATGTTTACTTGTGATGCCTACTTTATGTACTGTGCCTAATTAAATGTAAGAGACTATGACATGGTGAACTGCTACACTGTGTACAATAGAATATGCAGCATGTTTACAGTGGTAAACACTGTACCGCTAATAAACAGTTTCTTCCTATCAATGTTTGATCCCAATTATGTGACTCAAACTGAATGAGAAGTGAAAGTCAACTGCTCAATTTTTAAAATGAATGGTGTTATTGACGCCTAAGTTTCTCCCAAGCATTCAGTAATATTTACATACAGATCTAAAGGCTGCACACAACTTGGATTACCACATTGTGGTGTTCCCCCAAGAACCAGAGGACAACCGGAGCAGGGGTGTGAGAGCAAACAAACTGGGTAGGAATCCCATCTCTGCAATTTCTTCGCTGTATTACCTTAAGCAAGTTGTGAACAGCCCTATTAAATAAGATAATGTGAAACATTTAGGATGACTGGAATGTATCAGGAACACATGAGATATGACTGTTTTTAGCTCTTAAAATGAGCTAATAATGGGCCCCCAATAAAATGATTCATTAAAAAAAGGGGGGGGGAGGGGAAAGGGGAGTTTTTTTTGTTTTGTTTTGTTTTTAAAGAGGACCTTGTACCAAGGGCTCAAGTGGAAAATGTCTGGAAATGTATGTGGCAACATGTGTGCAAATGTGCTTGATACAAATGATGTACTGAATGTTGTAGTAGCTGTAAGAGCCCCCAATAAAAGTATTTAAGAAAATGAGTTAATCACACCAGCAACAACAACGCCCTCTAAACTATAGGCCCGTGGTGTACAGGCCATACCTCCCACCTCCAGTGCTAAGGCAGGCTACACTTTTCACAGGGGCATCAGCACTATTCTCAGGGCTGCCAAGATACCAGCAACGAGGAGTAGGCAGTGGCAGGAGAAAGGGAATGCGGCTGCTCCCACACACACACCTGAGTCTAATAAACTTTCCGCTCTGAGGAAAGAAAGATCCAGAAGAGAGCTCGTCTGCCACATACTTGCTAAGCAATAGCTCTGCACAAAGATCTGACCGCACTCACTGCCTATGCCTTACCCGCCTACTCTCTGGCCCCAACACCCCTAGCCACTTGGCTCTAGAAATTGTAGAAAACCTGGGTTTGGATCCCTATATTTAACATACTGGCCATTTATGATGAGAGCTTATCGACAGCCAGTCTTCATATAAAGTATTTTATATGAACTGTCTGTATAGTCCTCTTCACAACTCAATTTTACAGCTGCAAAAAAAAAAATGAAGTTCGAAAGTTTCTGTCACAAAAAAAAAGTTTCTGTCACTTGGCTAAGGTCACACGGTTTATTCGATGCCTTTCCTACCATCTGTTTTTCCTTAATTCTCTTAATTAAAAACAACAACAACGACACACAACTTATTCTTTGTTCAATCCTATTTCTTTTCCATTTTCTTAAATGGCTAGGGCTACCACAGTACATTTTCTATCTGTGTCAGTGCCAAATATTTCAGCCCTGTTAGGGTTTAATTGTAGAATCCAAACCATTTTTTTTCTTTATCTTTGTGAAAAGAATGTTCTAAATTTCCAACAACTGACTTGAAAATCAACTTTTGGAACATAACCCATTTCCAGTAGACGCTGAACACACTGAAATTCCATTTCCAGAGCATTTGAAAAGATTTAAAGCAGATTCACTTGCTCATTTTGTTTTAATTTGAAGATGAGATTGTCACAATCAGCCGGCACTCTCACAGTTTGGCGGTTCCCTTTCTTCTCTTTGCCCGATAGACTGATCACTATGCTTGTGACATTCACAAAGAGGCTCATCTGCAAAAGTATATAAAACGTCAGCCTGGAGGCCACAGTATATAAAAAACAAATGACACCTTTCATCTCCCTAAAACACTGTAATAAGGGGGAGAAGTCCTAAATTGCTACAGGCAATGCATTCAGTTATCATATA
This sequence comes from Nesogale talazaci, assembly GCA_004026705.1. Taxonomy (NCBI): domain Eukaryota; kingdom Metazoa; phylum Chordata; class Mammalia; order Afrosoricida; family Tenrecidae; genus Nesogale; species Nesogale talazaci. The sequence continues at coordinate 2,722 of PVJH01022037.1, read as the reverse complement.
TACGTGTATATACGCCAAGTTTTTCAGCACATTTTTTGTTTTTTTTAATACTTTTAGTGGGGGTTCTTACATCTCTTATCACAACGTATACATTCCTCCAATGTGTCAAGCACATTTGTACATATGGCGCCATTATCATTTTCAAAGAATTCTCTTTCCACTTGAGTCCCTGAGATCAGCTTCTCATTTCTTTCCCCTCTATCCCTCGTGCCATGCCTGTTTAAGACCTGTTGTTTCTTTCCAAACAAATGGTGTGATGTGGGAGAAAAATTGTAAACTGAGAGCCAGACATCTAAATTCCATTCCCAACAGTCACTAAATCATGGTGTCCTTTTAAAGACTTCTTCAGTTTTGTTTTTTTAAATCATTTTATTGGGGGCTCACACAACTCTTATCACAATCCATTGTATGCAAAGCACATTTCTACATTTGTTGCCATCATCATTCTCAAAACATTTTCTTTCTACTTAAGCTCTTAGTATTAGCTCCTCATATGCCCCTCATATGCCCTCATAGCTCCCCACTGCCCCTTCCCTCATAAGCCCTTGATAACTTATTTTGTCATATTGTCATTTTGTCATATTGTACAGTGTCCAATGTCTCCCTTCACCCACATCCCTGTTGCCTGCAACCCAGGGAGGGGGTTATATGCAGATCCTTGTAATCGGTTCCCCCTTTCTACTCCACCTTCCCAGTATCGCCACTCTCACCACTGGTCCTGAAGGGATCATATGTTCTGGATTCCCCACGTTTCCGGTTCCTATCTGCACCAGTGTATATCCTCTGGCCTAGCCAGATTTGTAAGGTAGAATTGGGATCGTGACAGTGGGGGGGAGGAAGCATTTAAGAAATAGAGGAAAGTTGCATATTTCATTGTTGCTATACTGTACCCTGTTCCCATGCCCCTTCTGTAAGGGGATATCCCGTTACCTACAGATGGGCTTTGGGTCTCCAATCTGTACTCCCCCTCATTTATAATGACATGATTTTTAGTTCTTTGATGCCTAATACTGATCCCTTCTATGCATCATGGTCACACAGACTGGTGTGTTTCTTCCATGTGGACTTTTTTCTTCTGGGCCAGATGGCCACTTGTTTACCTTCAAGCCTTTAAGACCCCAGACGCTGTATCTTTTGATAGCCAGCTTGATAACCATCGGCTCTCTTCACCATTTTTGCTTATGCACACATTTGTCTTCAGTGTTCATGTTGGGAAGGTGATATAGCACACTTCTTAATGCAGTTTCTATGGTAAAATTAGGTGCCTCTATTGATATCCCGGTCAGCTTATACCTGAGCATACATGGTAAATAACTTTTTTTTGAAAAATCACTTCTTACCCCAAAAGCAAAATCCTGCTAATAATAATTTCCTTTCACAGGTTCAATGGAAAGTCTCTTTGGTAGATTTCAATAACCTGACATCACAACTCACAAACTAATTCCCACAGTTGCCCAAAGAAGTAAAGCAACCTTCCAGGCAGTAAGTCAGTACCCTAGAAAACTCAGCTGTTCCCCCTAAACAATCTTGAACCAGATTTCCCCCCCCTGAGAAGTTTCATGTAACTCCAATTCTTATTCTTAAAAAAATGAACATGAAAATCCCACTGAATTTGTTTAAATGGGAGTACCTATTCTCAAAAGGTATGCACCTTTTCAACATATACACTCTCACTAAAAAAGAAAGATGAATATTTTAAGAATAAAGAACTCACAAGAGAGCAGATCTACTCGTGACTAAGTTAGCCCAAGGTCTCACGTCTGAAGAATCTGAAAACCTTGAGACCGAAGACTATAATACTAGTTTGCCAGAGGCCAGAGTCTCTGTTCTGTCTTTCGGGATCCTTTACAAGGACCTGTATACAAAAAATATCCAGCAAGAAAACAAACTAAAATTTAATGAGCATACCTAATATTCCAGATATAATACTAGGTATTAATACTGTCCTCTTGTGGTTGTGGGAGCTACCCAGCCATGCTCCCGGAGAGCTGCTGCTGGATTTGAACTGCCAAACCAATGGACCACAGTCCTACACTCAACCACTACGCCACGGGGGCTCAGCCCCTAGGTGATGTTTTATATATATACTTATACACACATATTTTACTCCTCAAAACCTTGAAGAGACTACCACTGTACTTATTATGTATATTAAGAAATGAAAACAAGGTAAAATAACTTGCTCAAGGTCACATCATTGCTTAATATTAATAGGATAGGATCTGAGTGACCCTTCAATACCTTCCCATATTAAATGGGCAGCCATGAGGTTTAAAGGCCTGATTTCTCGAGAAAAAAAAAAAGTGATGTGGAGGAATAGCACAGATGATACAAAAGTAACTGAGTTTTGGTAAATAATCTGTATACACACAGGGCAAAGGTCTAAATACAGATGGGGGGGGGTATGCCCTCCAAAAAACAGAAATAAGTTCCACTAGAGGGAACATTCCTATTATGCATTTTCGCCCCACTAGGTGAGCATCAAGCAACTTGCACTGAGTTAGGGCATTCAGTGGCATCTATTGGGAAGGTTCTTTCTGGTCACAGTGAATGTTTTCATAAAAGCGGTTTCATTCCAACCTCATTCTATGTGATGGCCAATTTAAAAGAACAGTGTGTAAATGCAAAATTTTATTTCCTGCTCAGGGTTAAAATGCTGCAGAAGCTGTTATGATGTTGAACAGAGCCTAAAAGGGCAGTGCTAGGGGAAAAACTCAAGTGT
>PVJH01022036.1:0-37382 GCA_004026705.1 Nesogale talazaci | reverse complement strand
GTGGAAGAACGGAGTGGACTTCGTGGGTGTGCAGCAGTTTCTCCACGTACTCCAAAGGCTCTTTTCTTCAATCACCCACAGCCAATAGCACAATGCACGTAAAGAAACACACAGTTTCTGGCACAGTGTAGACAACCAGCGTGTTTAACGAGTCAGTGGAAAAAGAGGAACGTCTGATACATAAAAAGTGCGCACTATTTATGGAGACAATACAGAGCATTATATTCAAATTTTATATTAGAAACAATATTTATCTCTGAGGAAAAAAGACAAACCACTAGATGCCAAAAACATTTGTACTATATGGCTCAGATGGGCCTTCTCCAAGCCTTTCAAACTAGTATTCATTTTGATTCTTACTAAGGTGAGAACATTAAAAGCTCGGAATGTCAAGGTACCATCTCCTTATACAGCGTTCAGCAGTTAGTATGTCTTATGATGATATTGCTTTACTTACCAGGAAGGTTGTGCCACTTGTTCACAGCAAATAGCCTATTAGCAGTGACTGTGATCACAGCAGGAGTCGCCAGGCCGGACTGGGTGTTGGCTGCCACGTGAGTGACAGGGGAGTTGGAGGGGAATTTTAGGACCATGATCACATCTTGCTGGGCTTGGTCCGTGAACATCAGTGGGCTCTGCAGGAGGAGATACTGCTTAGTGGGAACAACAAACCCCCAGATAAACAAGGAAGCAAAGACAAAGAAAGACCAGGCGAGGGGGTGCAGCAAAGGAGAGGAAGACCGGGACCACACAGCTCCGGCACAGGCAGAAAGAGCAGAGAGCCTGTGGAAGCTGCACTGTAAGACTCACTTGTTTTTCATGTGTGTAATTAGTGGAAATATTAGGTGGTTGAAACACAATACATTAATAAATAGACTTGTAACAGTCACAGAACTTTGTTAGTTTTCTTCTCTAATGATTGCGAATCCATTTCTAAAGACACAAAGAATTGGGGGCTGCCTTAAACCCATATCAATGGCTAGCATATCAGGTTATGATAAAAAAGGGGTGAGAGGTGGGAGAAGGGAGAGATAAGAATAACATGAGAATATGTAATCGTCTTAAAAGCAAGCCAAGGTAATTTTCAAAGATCAAAAGTGGTGTTGAGTTAGCATGAAGATTTCTCACAACTGAACAGGAATAAATTTTTAAAACATATTTATAAACAGTCGGAAGACAGTATGCATGTATTATTACAGTTGAGCAATAACTTAAAGACATCATACACAAACTTAATTATAAGGTGTTTTAAAGCAGTGCATAATTAAGTGTACTATGCAAAAGCAATATTAGTTATACAGTGTAACAAGTCATAAACACCACCCTATTATAATGCAAATTCCACTGCTTGCTGGTGAAGGTCGGAATAAAGAAAAATACCTAGACATTCCTTTCTCCCACTTGCTAAAAACAAAACAATACTAAAGCTCAGGATGTCTGTTTTCCCATTCTGCCTTTGAAGGGTAGAAACTGACATGGTTAACTGAAACACAGTTCTAGTAATTAGAAAAACAAAAACCAGCAAAATCTTGAAAATGACTATGGCTTTGGAACATTGCTACAGCCCATATATCATAATTCAAGACACATCTAGCACTGCCCTGATTCATGGGCTTTCCTGCTACTGTGCGGGACCAGGCTCTCCTACAGTAATTGCACTGAGCGTTTTCAGCAATTCGCGCCGACCATGTCTGTTTTCTAATAGCTGATTAGTATCATTCAGAATTGAAACACTTTGATGAAGTGCTTCTGGCTGCTTTCCTACAGCCATATTTCAAAACACCAGGTATACGTGAATGTGCAGGCACATACATTTAACACATATTTATTCAGACTGGCTAATAAAAAATTAAATAAATTTGCATTTTTATTATCAGTCCTTTTAAAAAAGTTATTAAGAGTACTTAGAAAAACATATTGCACTCAGAATTCCTATTTGCACTCTTTGCATAAAGGTGTAAATAAAGGCAACTAATAAGCTACCCAGACACCCTTCTGAGCAAGTGGCTAAAAGCCAATCAATATTATGAGCTAATCCTCCCTGGATGCTCATTCAATTAAAGGTGTCAGTAATGCCTCATCTGATGTGGCCTCAATTAAATCCCACTATCTGATGGTGTGAAAACACAGGGGGATACAGTAACAGCAGCAAAACCAGACAAATAGGCAGCCTTCGCGTGCCCGCTAATTACTACACCTGGTGTATATTATGGCTCATGCACTCAACGCAGCACGAGGTGGCTTTAACTTCTTCTATATTCGTGAGTGTGAGTGTGTGTCTTGTGGGGTGCACTGATTGTTGATGGAGTGACTCATCTGAATGCTGGTTAAAAATAATTAATAAACACTTCTTCCTTCAGTTTTAAAGTCCTCATATCAATAATGTACTTTCTGTCACACAAAGAACCCTTTAAAATTTTTTTGAAATCCTGTGAAAATGAGCAATCATGAGCAACAAGAAACAAAACCTATATGAAAGCTTTGAAGAACTTCAGGAAAAGGAAATGAACACCATTTCTGTGTGAGAAACCTTATTTTTTTCAGCTACATAATTTTACAATATTTGCTAAAGTCAATTTGTAAACTGAGAAAATCAGCATACAACAAATATCATAAAGTCTCTCTGAAAAAATTCTATACATATTTTTAAACTGAACAGATCATATTGTGAATACAATTGAGCACTAACTGAATAATTCTATGTGTAAGAAGAATGACTTGTTTACACAGTGAGCCTGGTGGGTTGACTTCTAGCTGCGTGGGAAGAACCAGTCACTGCACAGCAGGCTGCAGACACCACCACATCTAGAACTGTTCACTGCACTCCGACAACAAGCTGTCAGCTCCAGTGTGAGCCTACCCACCCATCCTGGCCAGAACGCCCAATGCAGGCAACCAGCAGGAAACTCTCTTGGAAGTGCCATTATATTTTTGAGTATGGAATGAGAGTTACTAGAAATGAGAAAAAGCACACTCCAGCTTATTGGATCACCATTGTTGCTAAGTAAAACAACTAGTAAAAAAGGGCTAAGAGAAACAAGAAACAAACCCTCATCTACTTTTGACATCGCTGCGATCCCAGTCAGAGGTGGCAGTGGGAAATTGCTAGATAGGTTTCATTCCATTCTCCTGGATTAGATGTATGTTTGCTGACAACTCTCATTTCTTTCGAACATGCCTTTCTTTCTAAGACCCATGTTTTTATGATAAAAACACAATTGTGCAAGTTCAGGTTTTTCTATTCAGAGACTCAAAAGGTTGTAAAAGATGGTCTCCAGCCCTCACTGGCCTGCAACTTCTGGCCTGACCAGCTAGCAGAGGGGTGGCAGAAGTGACCTGCCTGGATTAACTGATCATCTTTTTGCTGTGGAGGGGGACTTGGCAGTGGGAATTCTCTCATCGTCCTGGAGACCAGGACTGTGCAGTGACCCAAGTAAAACCCAATGGAGTAGTAGAGAGGCTTCCATTAGCCAGTGCCTAAAGCAGCCTGAGTACCACGGACCAGCTCCTACTGAAACTTCTCCTAAAGCCCGCATAGAAGTCGTTTTTACTATCGGAGGGCGTTCTCTTCCTCAGCACTCCCTTTTCCACAGCCTCCTGCCCCCCGCACATACTCTTGCTCATCTGACCTGGTGTGATCGAGGTAAAAACACTTGGGGACAAAGGTGAAGCGAATCACTTAAAAAGCTTTCAATTTACTAGTATGAACAATTCTATACTAGGGGAGGTAAAGGGAATAAAACCCTAGAAGAAGAAAATGAGATGAAAGAGAGGGCCAAAGGTGGGGTGGGGACACACAGAAGAGGGATGAGAAGAGAAAGAATCAGTGACAAGGCTAGCAGGGCCCACGACTCTATTTCTGGTCCCCTACGGCTGCTCCACTCTCCTTCCCAGGATCCCCCCCAAAGCAATCATCAGCATGTCAAAACAGCAACAACAAAACTGGACTCTATCTTAGAATATACACTGGACTTATTGAAATAAGACTTTATACTCTCAGTTCTTAATTTAGAACAGTAATGGGCAATCTATTCTCAAGGGGGCAATTAAAAACAACCACGATAAACCGGTTCAAAAATCAAACACATTTTCATCGTGCAATCCAATATTTAATATTGATGACTAAAAGACAAAAAAAAGTGTGGAAATATATTCCCTCTGAAATTTCTGGAATTGTAGAAGTTGAGTGGATAGCCCTTTGCAGCTGCAGTGTATTTTCCTACCCCTGAGGCTGCCAATAGAATGTGGCAGAAATGGAGACTGTGTACTGGGCCTCCAGAGGTCTACTCACTTCTGACTGGTCCAACCTGGAGGCTAAAAGAACACCCCTCACTATCAGCTGCCCGGTGCCCCCACATGTCTGAGGAGTCATGCAGAAGGAATACATGCCCAACGCCCAGAATCAGACAATAATCAGCCTACCAATCAGAGTGTGACATCCACACCCTCCTCCCCCTGTGGTCACTAACTCCAGTAGCATTATCCTATAGGTGACCTTTTCACAGGCATCAGAGAGCAGGCCATCCTGTGCTTGCTGGCAGATGAACTAATAGCACCCAAGGAGCGGGGAATACCCCCATGTGCTGCGGCGGGAGAAGCTCAGGCACACGGAAAGGCTGTGGGGAGTGGCCAGGGTGAGGGGAGGGAGGCAGCACTTACCACTTGCATGGCAGAGCCTCTGGGAGGATGGGGCTCTATAAGCAGTTGAGAAGGCGTCTGTCCAAAACTTCGGATTTGAGCTTCGACAGCCTGAAAAAGGCATGGGCAGGTTTGAGGGTTAAGAGGTGCTAATTACAGGCTATAGAACCACAGCTGTTGCCTGAAATATCATTCCATCCTTCTGGCTTGTTTCATGTTGAAAATCAACCTTGTGTGTTCGCAGCAGGGCCAGCACCTGGCAAGGGCGTTAAGGGTGAGGTCATCCTTTGGTACTGTGAAAGCTGTCCCGAGAAAACCCCGCAAAATGTCTGCCTCGTGCTCCGTGACATGAAACAGAAACTAGCCATTACAATCTGGGATTGTCCTTGGGGGCTTCGTCTCCCTTCTCTTGCTTTGGGCACTCCGGTTTGCATCACCCGGATGATGACGAGAGGCTCATCTTTTACAGGTGTAGAGAAAACCTGTCTCTGCTTTGATTGTAGGCCCCATTTCATCCTGGGAGGTGGGGAGGAGGGGCGGATAAAATGGCTCGGTGTGACATTTTTTTTTTTTTACATGGGAAGAGCATTACTGTTGACAGTCTCTTTGAACCAAGTGTGTACCCAAACTGTGGTACCCAAGCAGGAGATGGTTCAACTAGGCACTGACTGAACACAAGAAATGTGTGTTTGTGTGTCCGTGTGTGTGTGTCCTTTGTGGAAGATGTGTGGTGCATGTGCCTCTGCCAGGCACTCCTCACTGTGGCCCCCCCTGACACAGATGCTCACTCCCCGCCCCCTTCCTCTCCATGGGAAACTGCTCCACGCCAGATGTGATGACTACCTTTAATTATTTGTTGACTTGCTTCTGTGTCTCTCTCGCTAAAGCATAAGCTTCACGAGAGCAGAGGTCTTGTCTGTCTTCTTCACTGCTCTATCCCCAAAAAGAGGGAATATACACTAACGTGAGTGTGCAAGGAGAGAGGAAGCAAAGACAGAGATGGGCTCTTTCATCCTCCCACCACCATCAGTATTCCTAATGCCCTGCCTGAAAGGATGGAGAAAACCCTTCGAAGTCATAAGAGCAGATTTATCATGCTTGTGTTTTTAATCCCCGAGAAAATATGCCTTTAATTTTTATATGTACTGCATGACCTTCATGTGGTAGGAAATTAATAAGCCATAAACAAGGAAATATACTAATCACTATCCAGTAATAATTTCCCCTTGCAAAGATGATGATGCCACTAATAGTACTTTCACAAGAACTTTGTAGTGAACAATGATAGCCTTCACCAAGTATGCAATCAATGATCATCTACTCCGTCCACAGCACTACTAGGGCTTACTGCCGCGACCTTGCAGAGTACATTCCTAACACAAAAAGTGCTACATAACTGCTTGATGGCAGTGCATGACTCTGTGTATGGCTTCCAAAGGGGTTCTGTCCAGTAAGCCAAATGAATGCTTCCCGATTTGCTTACGCAGAGAAGACAGAAAAGCCTCTCACTGTGCAGACTGGATGGAGCAGCCCGGGTTTGAGGTACAAAGGATCACGTGTTAACCCTGAATCCAAGGAATTTGGAGTTATGTCCTTAAATAATTTAACCTCTCACCATTTCAGTGTTTCCCCTTATAAAATCCGCACAATACTGTCTTATGAAATGACGGATTAAACAGTGTGTCTATAAAGAGCATAGCAAGGTACTCAGCATGGATTCCACCCACTACCACGAAGCTGCGATAGGACTCAACAGAACTGTTCCCTGCAGTTTCTGAGGCTGTGAATCCTGATGGAAGAAGAAAGCCTCATCTTTCCCTCTTGGAGCAGTTGCTGGGTTTGAACTGCTGATCTGGCGGTTGGTAGCCCTACCAGCTACACTACCAGGGTTCTTTTGGCACAGAGCATATAGTCAAAAATATTTATGGAAAGCAGTTAAGAACAATAGAAACATTTACTTAGCAGGAACTTTTCTGTGATTGCCACCTTACAAAACTTAATCTTTAGACTCTAAGGAGCCCTTGTGGTGCAGTGGATTCGTCTGCGGGTAGATAATCACAAGGTCAGTTCTAATCCAGCTACCTCCAGGAGGAAATGTGAGGCTAGCTGTCCCGATACTGATGTACAGTCCTAGAAAGCTAAGGGGAAGATCTGAGTCAAAACCTATTGATAAGAGTAGGTCTGGATTACTGTTTGATCCTCCAAATTCATGATATGAGTTCTGTATTTCCACATGTGTCCATCCCCAACCACTGCCAGTGAATAATCACAGTGATGTGCTAGAGTGCAGAGAACTGCCTCAGAGCATTTGAATGGCACAAATCTTTGTGGACGCAGATGGCCACATTTTTCTCCCCAGGACCAGCTGGTGGCTTTGAACCATCAGTTTTCTGACTAATATCCAAGTTCTTTAATTGCCATGACACCAGTTGATCCTTATTATGTCCCAGGTTGTACATAAATTAGATGTCATACTCAATTATCTGCACCCAAACAGGAAGGCTACAGTCCTCATGTGATGAGGCTTCAAAATGTTTTGGATAAATCGAATTCTTTGAAGCTCCCTCACACTCTCATGAACCTATCCTTTTTCTTATCCTGCCTTTGGGAGGATGAACACAAACAAAATATTCATTTACAATTGAATGAATGAATATTTTCTATCATCATCATTACAGTGAATACAGCATGTTCAGAGAGTAACATAGATAGAAAACAGTTCATTTTAAACAGTGGGATATATGGCTAACCCTAGAAATGACCGTGTACATTAGAGTAGAAGCTGACCTGAATATCAGCTGAGGCAACTAATTTTACCACAAAACGGCATTAAAAATGTGCTGGAAAACTCAGTTTATACTCGAGTACATACTGTAACCACAAGAACAGAAACCAATAGGAAGTGGAGGACAGAAACCAGAACCACCTTTAAAACACCATCTAACTAGAGATCATGAAGATATGGTGCTATAGTCAAATGTGGTGAAGAAACCATATTGTGTCCAACTATCCGAAAGAATGGCATCCAGGCTTAAAGGCTTGCTTTAAAACAAGCAGCCACCTAAGTAAGATAAGCCCGAATGGAAGAAGCATACCAGCCTGTATGATCCAAGGATTATAAATAATGAAATCTAAGACTGGAGGGGCTAGCTGTATGAGAGCTTAGATTCTGAGTACCTGGTTTACAGAAAGCTATAGATGACAGGGGTCCCCGTGCAGATTTAGCATACAGAGAATCCCTTCTGACCATTGACCACTTGTTAACTTTGCTAACAGACAAAATGCATCAGAGAGTGGAGTACAACTGAGGCAGCTAAGTTAAGGTTTAATACTTTATCATTTGTGCTCCCTTTTGAACCACTTGAAATTGGTTCTAGCTTTTATTATTTTCTACTTTCTTTTGGAGTGAGGTTTTCATGGTTTTATTTTGTGATTGTTGTTGGGTTTGGGGCTATTCTTGTTGTTTGGTATGTTTTTCTGTATATGAAATCCAGGATAGGTGAATCTATAGAAACAGTAACTGAACTAATAATTTCTTAGGGTTATGGCTGGTAAGGTTGTGGGAAAGTGGGGAGCTAATAATAATATGTACAAGAATGAAGAAAATGCTCTAAGATTGATTGTGCCGATGATTGTACATCTCTTTTTAAACTCTTTTTAAAATTGTTAAACCACCGAATGGGTATGGCATGTAAATTATGTCAGTGAAACTGTTCAAATTCTTTTAAATAAAAAAAAATTTTTAAAGCATCTAAAATACTTTTTTCATCTAAAATATTTTTGAAGAGCATAAAATCAAACCCCACAAACCAAAATCATAATTAAACACAAAAAAAATGATCTTGAGGAAGAAATCAGGAAGTGGCAAACTGAAGGCTAAAAGGCAGTCACAAAGAGAGAATTGTCTCTGTTGTTTAATGATATATGGGTTTATAAACTGAATTTATGAAAATGAACCCTAGGTCTCTGTTAAGAACAACTGGGAAAGGCAATGGTTTCCCTCAACAGTTGTCTTCTGTGGTCCAGCATCCTGCAAACCTCCTCTCCAGTCATAGAAACCCTAGCAAGGAAACTAGCTTCAACACTTAGCCTTTGGTGGCTCGCCCTGAGAATCCTGAGCTCAGCTACTTTTCATTTAGACTTTGGGTAAGTGCCTTCATTTCTTTCCCCCTCATCTATTAAAGACAGCAAATAATAGCGATAGACTCACAGGGCACACAGATATAGCTGAACACTTCAAAATTGGCTTTGTGTATCTGAAGACTTGGAACCTTGGCCTCCTGAGCAACTCAGCTAACTGGCACCCTACAGTTCACATCGTGTATTGCATGTTCTGCCTCCCAATGTGCAGCATCTGGAGTTTTAAAAGCTTGTGAGTGGCCAGGTAAAATTACAGCGCCTGATCTCTGCTCAGCCAGAGAAGAGAAAGAAGGGAACCAAAGACTCGGAGAAGAAACTGGTCTGTAGGGCTTGTAGTCTACACAAACCACAAACTCATCTATGGAGATCAGAATAAATTCAGTGGTACCTGGCTACCACTACCGATTGCTCTGATCAGGGCCTGACAAAATGGGAGAAAAATATGGCACAGAAATCAAATTCTTAAAGGGCTCAGATGTACTGGTCCACTAAACTGGAGGACTCTGACAGGCTTCACTCTGAGGTACTCTTTCAACCCTAGACCAAAACTAACGCATGGGGTCATGTCTAACCTAAGTAGGGTATCTAAAGAATATCAACCGTGCGTGATGAGTTCCTTTAAAAGTCCTCTGTATTGGCGCATCTTTGCCCCAGAGCAAAGATGAGAATGGAGCAGAGAAACTGGTACCTTGGAAATGGTACAACCAGAAGATGGTGAAAGAGACTGAGGGCATGCTGTGAAACGTGTACATAGTATCAATGAATAATCTGTGTAGAAAGTGTGAAATGGAAACGCAATTTGCTGTGTAAACTTTCATTTGAAGCACAGTAAATTATTATTTCAAAAAATAACATATAAAGTACTTTGCACAATTCTTATCATGAAAGCAAGCAATGAATAAATGTTATGTTTGGTACTCAAAAGTGATCCCCATTCGACACTGATAAAAGTAAGAAAGGAAATATTTCAAGATTATATGTAAGAAAAAAATGAAGAACCTATTCTTTTAGCAAACTACAATCAGACTGAGGATTTAAAAAAATACACTGCAGGGCTAAGTCTTGAAAGGCAGAGCATTCTCTTCAGAGATTCAAAGAGCTGTTCAAAGGGAATCATGCACCTCAATATAAGGAAGCTGTGGTGAGTGAGAGAAAGGGATGGGTCTGTGAACGGTGACCTCAGGAGATATCAACAAGCATTGAGATCAGTGACTTTAAGCAATAAAGACAACTGACAAACCAACTTTTCAATGCACATCTCTCTGAGGGCGATGAAGCAAGGGACAGAAATGGGAGTTTCTCAGGGACTCTAAGTGTTTCTGGAGATGGCAGGAAGGTCTGGCGGGCAGGTGGGATCGGAAGTGCTCAGGAGTGCCACCTTCCACAGCAGAGATGTGCAAGCAAGGCCCCGGGCGGGCTCTCAAATGGGAGAGCTGAGGTACTGACTTGGATGTCACTCACACAAGAGAGATTTCAGTGTGTGTTTATGCAGCAGACATGACTTCTTTTGCAAGTGAAATCTTATGTGAAATCCCAATATTGAAAAGATATAAAGATTTATATCCATTTCTCAAAAGGCTAGGTCTACACTTAATAAGCCTTCTTAGAACCCTCCGAGAAAATGGTGAGAAACTGTAGGGCTCTTTTGAAGGTACTGGCTAAGAGCCAGGAAGAAAACCAATCTCAATCTCGCACAAACCTGAACCTAGCGCTAAAGTTTATGATGCATTCATGTGGAAGGTATGATGTTAGGAATCAACAAAGAGAAGCAAGTCAGGATGGGTAAGAGAAAAAGGAGGGTGGGTCAGACCATGAAACCCATAGAGTTTCGAAGAGAGAAAGGCCACTAATGCTAAATACTGTAGTGAAACTATTAATGAAATTATCACATGCACATAGATAATATCCCTAATATTTATCATAGTAGAATTTTAATGTGATTGATTTCTTAACATATGTATTAGTTAACCTCCACTATCTGGTCTGTGCAATGCTTAGTTTTGTGCATGAGACACTGAGCTAACAAGCACTGTATTTAAAAAAAGGCCGGCAGTGCCAACACAATAGTAGCAACATCCCATTAAAACCTTACTGGAGACCACCAGAGGCAGTGATGCACACCCCCCCCCCCCAAAAAAAAACCTTACTGGAGGCACCCGGCAAAGCTCCAGAGTCACGTCTTTCAAGTCAGGCAATAGGTCTTGCAGGGAGTGAAGCTGGGCTGGGTGGGTGTGCTGTCAGCCAAGTCAGGACTTTACTCACTTCCCAGGGCAAGGTTGGAGAGGGTGAGTGGGTTTGGGGTCCTGGGAGTGTAGAGGTTGCTTGGCCAGGCTGTTTGTGTGGCCTGATCATGTGCATAACATTGACCTCTGAGGAAAGGGCTTTTTTACTTTATTATTTATTGTAGTAAATAATTAACATTATTTATATTATAAATAGTTAACATTTATATGTTCTATTAATACTATTACTACATTATTTACTGTAGCAAAAGATATAAAGCAAAAGTTTTTCATTTTAAAAGTTTTAAATGTGTAAGTTATTACATTCTTTTTTCTTTCTTTCTTTTTAGTTCAATACATATACTGTTACATATACTGTGCCAAGCACCCCCACTTGCCTGTCCTCGTCAACATTCTCCCAACATCTGCCTTTCCCCTTGGGCCCTTGATATGAGCTCCCCTTCCTTCTCCCCCCAACCAGTTGTTACATTCTAAAACATTAAATTACACACACACACACACACACACACACACACACACACCCAACGAACATTACTTGCAATCACTGTGCTGAGTTACCATCATCAACAGCCACCTCTGAAAGTTTTGCATCATCCCAAGCAGAAATGCTGGGCGACATCAACAGTAGCGTCGTTTCCGCCACTCCCCACTCCTGGTTGCCTCAAATACCTCTGTTTTCTGGAGGTAGTTGCCTGATCAAGCTATGTTGTGGCAGTTCTATTCTAACACATGGAGTTGCTATGAATGGAAATTGACTCGGGGGCACCAAACAACAATAGGATCATAGAACATTTGTCCTTTTGCACCTGACATTTCACACAGTCTAATGATTTCAGAGTACATACGTGCCGGAGCATGTAGCAGAATTTCATTTCTTTTTTTAGCTAACGTTCCAGTTTGTGTATGTGCCGCATTCATCAGCTGATGGATACAAGGGATGGTTTCCGTTTTTGGGCCACTATGAATAATGCTGCAATGATCCCTGGTATATAGGACTCAGTCCCAGTTCCTGCTCTTAGGTCTCTGAGTGCAGACTTGGAAGAGGAATTGCTGAGTCAAATGATGAATTCTATGCTGGCCTTCTTGAGGAATGGCCAAACTTCCACAGGAGCTGTGCCTTTGAATATTCACACTAGTATAGCATGAGGGCTCAAGTATTTCCACAACTCACCCAAACTTGCTGCTTTTCATTTGCCTAATGATAGCCACCCTAAGTGGTGTGTGTGTGTGTGTGTTGGTGTGAGGGGAGGGGGCACATAGGACTTTGATTTGTCCTTCAATAGTGACAAGCAATGCTGAGCACCTTTCATATGCTCACTGGCCTCATCTCTCAAGAAATAGCTACTTCAAGACCCTTGATAATTTTTAAATGGAATATTTGCATTTTTGTTGTTGAGTTATAAGGTTTTAAAAAGGGGCTGAGCCCCGGTGGCGTAAGTGGTTGAGTGCGGAACTGCAGCCCGCAGGCTTGACGGTTCAAATCCAGCGGCGGCTGGGTAGTGCCCACAACCACCAGAGGCAGTGATGCCCACAAAAAAAAAAATAATAAGGTTTTAAAAGTATATATATTCTGGATATTAAGCCTTTAAAATTCCTCGTTTTTAGGAAAAGGCTTTTCCAACTCATAGCATTATACATGTTCCAATTATTGTCTTGGTGACAGAATAAAAGTTGTACTATTGCACAGAGACAGTAATCTTCCCAAGTGCTCAAGGCAATTAAAGAGGATGAAGAATCCTTAAAATGTTAATTTTACTTCTTGATTTGTCATTGAGAGATTGGTAGCACAAAAGTCCAAGAGTCGAATCTGCTCCATGGAGACCAGTACGCTCCACAGGGGCATCAACAGCTTATTCTTTCTTTCTTTTTTAAAAGTAAATCATTTTGGAAATCACTGCTCTCTGGTGGTGGGAGTAGGAGGCCCAGCCCCACTGCTGGAATTGAACCTCCGTCCCAGTGGGCCGCAGTCCCGCGCACAACCACTACACCACCGGGGCTCAGCCCAGTAAATCATTTTATTGAGGTCTCTTACAGCTCTGATAATAATCCACATACCCATTGTATCAGGCACATTTGGACATAGGTTGCCATCGTCATTTTCAAAACATTTTCTTTCTACTTGAGCACTTGGTGTCAGTTCCTCTTTTGTCCTTCCCTTCCCGACCTCGTGAATCCTTAATAAATTATAAATTATTTTCATATCTATGTCATACACTGTCTCTCATCACCCATGTTTCTATTGTTCACATCCTCCCTGTGTGTGTGGGTGTGGGGGGGCTGTTATATGTTGATCCTGGTGATGTTTCCTTTTACTGTCCTTCTCCCCCCACCCTCCTGGTACTGCTACTCCCATTTCTGTTCCTGAGGGGTTTGGAGTTTATCTGTCCTGTATTCTGTTGATAGTTCTTATCTACACCAGTGAACATGGTCCAGTCTAGCCGGATTTGTAACGGAGAACTGGGTCATGATAGTGGGTGGGGGGGGAGGGTTACATTCAAGGACTAGAGGAATGCTGTGTGTTTCACCAGAGCTATATTGCACTCTGACTTACGCATCCCTTCCTTGTGACTTTCTGTGAGGGGATTTCCATTGTCTAAAGATGGGCTTTGGGTCTTCACTTCGACCCCATTCTTTGTTTGCATTGATTTAGAAGCAGGTTGCCTGGCATTTCCTTAAAGGGGCTTCTGTGTGGACTCAAACCTCAAACCTTTCCTTTGAAAGCCCTTTCCCTCTGTACCTCTCAGGGGCCCTATCATAAATGGACTCAACTTAGTCAGTGAATTGGGCTGACTCACTGAAAAATAACATCATTCCTGTGTAGCTATTTACTTTTCAGATTTTATACAAAAGTGATTAAAAATATGCATCACAGCTGTCTTCATCTTTCTTTCTTTTTCTTTTCTTTTTTTTTTTTGACATCACTGCTCTCCGGCGGTGGGAGTAGGAGGCCCAGCCCCACTGCTGGAATTGAACCTCCATCCCAGTGGGCCGCAGTCCTGCGCACAACCACTACGTCACCGGGGCTCAGCCCGTCTTCATCTTTCTTCTGAGGGGATGGACACCTCAGAATTGTAAGGAGAGAAAATACAAAAAGTTGCAAATTTGATTACATAACCCGTTGAGTTCAAATTGAAGCTCTATCATGTTAGATGAACAACAGCTTGGTAAATTACTTAATCATTTGGGCCTTAATTTCCTCATTTTAAAAGTGAGGCTAGTTAAAAAATGAGGATAGTAATAGAGGGTGTGTGTGTGTAGACATATATATGTATCTCTAATAAGTATATGTTTATGTGTTGCTTTGGTAAGTGCCAGTGCGTGGGTTCTGACTCAGAGCGACCTTATCCACAACGGAAGACATGGCTCTGCACCATCCTCACGGTTTTGCTCCCTATATCTTCACATACTTTATAACATAAAAATGACCTATATTATTGCCATTGCCATTGAGTGTCCAACTCAGAGCAGCCGCATGGGGCAGCCCCTGTGTGTTTCTGAGACTGTAATTCTTCACAGGTGTAGAAAGCCTTATCTTTCTCTTGAGGAGCTACTGCTGGTTTCAAAGTGCTGACCTTATGGTTAGCAGTCCATCAGGTAACCCACTATGCCACCAAGGCTCCCATCCACCCACCTATCCACTCACCCATCTATCCATCCATCCATCCGCCAACACGCCTACCCGCCCACCCACCCATCCACCCATCCATCCGTCCATCCATCCACCCCACCCATCCATCCATTCATCCATTCATCCACCCACACAGTGTATTTTGCTGGGGTAAAGCATTCAGTAAATGTTAGCAACTACACATACTTAAGAGAGCTGAGAAGGTAGCGTACAGTGATTAAAGGCCTTGGATGCTAATCCAAAGTAAGTGGTTCAATTCCACCAGCTTCTCCATGGGGGAAAGACATGGCTGTCTATATCTGTAAAGCTCACAGCCTTGAAAACACACAAGGGCAGTTCAGTGAGACACTTCAGGGTCACTGTGAGTTGGAATAGACTTGATAGAAGTGGGTTTTGGTGTGGAGCCCATAATACGAGTATTAGTCATAGTGATCCACTCTCTCCTATAGGGTTCTATACATTAGCACAGACTCCTTGGCAATGAGAGTGAGAGGAGTGGGCACATGGTAGGCACAAATGGCCATCTATATCAACTGAACTCATCTGGGACACAGCTAAGATATACACCACCACTACTAATATTGCTAAAACAGAATAGCTTAGTATTAAACAAATATTCTATTAAACATTTCTACTAAAAAGCTTGTTTTATTTTTTAACATTCTTCTTCATCAACTCCCAGTTATTCTGTAAACAGCCTGTTATTACTTTCTATAATAAAATCTGAATTTAGCAGGCATCATTCCAGATGTTAAAATGTATACTAATAAAAAAGACTACACAAATTCTTTGGGGCATTCCTGCAAAACACATATTTATATTTTATAAACAGCATCTCAATATTACCTTGAGGATTTATTTATTAATGGATTTCCAAATGGAAAGATTATGAAGATATTTTAACAAGCTATGTATTCTATTGTTTTCTGAGCCCATTATTGCATATTTACAAGCTTTTATACTTATACAAACAAAAAAAGAATATAGATACACTCACTAGGTACAATGAAGGGGGAAAAGGGAATAAAGAGAAAAAGAAAATTAAAGCAAAGTAGACTTGGCTTAGTGATCGTGTGGTATTTGGCTTCATTATACAAAAACTATTTTAGTCTCTCTAAGTCACGCTTTTGAAATTAATGTGTTTCACTGGGTTAATTTATTTCCTCAAACACAGGTTGTAAAATTTTACATTGGAGATGAAATAACTTAAACTTATGGATACAATTAAGAAAAAAATATTGTGTGTGTTTTTAAGTTGGCAACTTTGAAATTCTTTGTGATTCCTCAAATACTCTGATATACTGTCAATATAACCATTTGGGCTTGAAGCAGTCAGACCATAATGCATTAGATGAGTTGGTTTGTTGACATTATACAGTTCATAAAGTTTATGTTTTATTGAAATATCTAGGGATGTACCTGACTTAAGGAACAAAAGATCTATATGTGGAAAACTAAACAATACTATACAAGAAACCAAAAGTGACCTCAACAAATGAAAGAATATCTCATGTTCAGGGATTGGAAGACTCAATATAGGAAAGATGTCAATTCTACCCAAGACACAATATAAGTTAAATGCAATTCCAATACAATTACCCTCATCTTTCTTCAAATAAATGGAAAAAGTGACTATCAACTTCACATGGGGATGGAAGAAGCCCAGAATTCGCAGAGAACTCCTTAAGAAGGACACAGTGGGAGGGCTTGCTTTACCTGACTTTAGCATATATTATACAACCACAGTGGTCAAAACTTCATGGTATTGGTATAATGGTACTCAGACCAATGGAAAAGAACTGAAAACTCAGAAATACAATCACCAGCATACAGATAATTGATCTTTGATAAAGGTCCAAAAAATATCAAATGGGAAGTAGATACCCTCTTAAACAAGTGGTGCTGGAAATAATGAATATCTGCCTGCAGAAAAACAAAGCAAGACCCTTATCTTACTCCATGCACAATAACAAACTCAAGGTGATCACAGACCTCAAGGTAAAACCCCAAGAGGCCATCAATGAGCCTTGACACAGGAGATACATAGGCTATCAGAAATAGGGAAGGACACAAACACAGAGGAGGCACAAATTGACAAGTGTGATATACTGCAGATAAAACACCTGTGTACACTGAAAGAATTTACCAAGAGAGTAAGAAGACAGGGAATGACACATCAGACAAAGGTCTTATTACTAAAATCTACAATACTCTGCTAGCTTCCAAAAAGAGAAAAACTAATTGAAAAAGTCAGCAAAAGACCTGAACGGACGTTTCACAAGGGCAGAAACTCGAATGGCCAATAAACATATGAGAAAATGTTCCTAATCATTAGCCATAAGAGAAATGCAAATTAAAACAAGATACCACCCAGCACTCTCAAAGATAGCCCAATTCAAAAAATCAGAAAGCAGCAAGTATTCGAGGTGCTGTGGGGAGACAGGAACTCCCATCCACTGCTGGTGGCCCTGTAGATATGTACACACACAATGGAAATCAATTTGGCGATATATAAAACGGAGATTGAGCTATCATACAACCCAGCAATCCCCCTACTGGGCATATACCCAGAAGAGGCAAGAAATAAATCACTGCCAGACATCTGTGCTCCAATGTTCATCGGGGCACAGTTCACAATTGCAAGGAATTGGAAATAAACCAAATTTCCACCCACTGACGAATGGATTAAAAAACTGAGGTACATACATAAAATGGAGTACTACATATCGCTGAAAAGCAATGATGAATGCATGAAGCATATTGTCGCACGGGAAGAACTGGAAGAAATTCTGCTAATGGAAGTAAACCAAGTGCAAAAGGACACGTATAACATGAGTCCGCTGAGGTAAGCTAAAAAACAATTGTAAAAGAGCCATAAGGAAAAAGCTACTGTATACAAAAATTCCTGGGGTGCGGTCCAGGTAGCATGGCAGGGGTGAGACCAAATCCGGGGCTACATATGGTAGCCAACTAAAAAGATGAGGGCGGGGGAGTAGATAGCAATGTGCAGCAGGGGAACAGGGCACTAACCAAGCCAAGGGGGGGGCGTATTGTTTATATCTCCACAGGGAAAG
Source organism: Nesogale talazaci (assembly GCA_004026705.1). Classification (NCBI taxonomy): domain Eukaryota; kingdom Metazoa; phylum Chordata; class Mammalia; order Afrosoricida; family Tenrecidae; genus Nesogale; species Nesogale talazaci. The sequence goes on along the minus strand of PVJH01022036.1, from coordinate 19,659 downwards.
TGGGATCAGACTTAAATCCGGTGTTCCAGGATGTCAATGTAGCATGGAGTAGGGAGCCAGGGGAGGGGTCTGAGTGTACAGCCCCAATCCTAACTATGTGGACAGCCACCCCTCCACCCAGAAAAATTTACTTTATAGGACAGAAATGAAGCTGCAGCTCGGGGTGAAGAACGTGTCTGACCAGAGCACACGGGAGCAAATGAAGAGGGAGGAAGAGAGAGTGGAGTGCATCCTGGCCCACCTATCCTTGAGGATGATATCCCAGCTCAGAACAGCCAATGCACAGAGAGGAACATATGGCTAGCCTCACTATGAGACATGACAGCCCCTTTTGACCTACCGCCCTACGGGGGACAACAATGGAGACACAGGGTCGGGATTGCACCTGGTCTGAGCACACCACACCAAGGACATACAGCAGAGCAGCAGGGAAGCATTGCATGGAGGTCCCGTGGGAGTGCCAAAGATAGACTTTAGGACCAGGGCGTGGCACTCCATCTGACTGGATCTAGAGGTTAGCAAACTGATCTTGAACTATTTATAAGTCTTTCTTTACTATTATTATTATTACTATTATTATTATTTTACGTAAGTAAAATAATTTACTTACGTAAAATAATAATAATGTTTTATATTTTCTTCTGGACATTCGTTTTTTTGTTGTCATTTTACTTTCTTTTGTAGCTTCATCTTGGTATGTCTTGGTTTTTTGTGTGTACATTATCTCTGCAGGTCTATCTAGATAAGAGGCTGGATGAACAGTCTGGAGGAGTAAACAACAGGACCAATGATTGCAGGGGGACATGGAGAGAGGAAGGTGGGGGAAAGGAGGTAATGTTGACCAACCCAGGGAAAAGGGAACAAGTGATGCAAAAATCAGTGGCAAAGAGGGTGGGAGAGGTCTGGCAGGGAGTGATCAAAGGTAATATAACTGAGAGAAATTACTGAAACCTAAAGCAAGATAGTGGGACAAGAGGAAAGTAAAAGGAAATAGAGGGAAAAAATAGGAGGCAAAGGGCATTTATAGAGGTCTAAATGCAGGCATATACATAGGTAAGTATATTTGTATATGATGATGGGGAAATAGATCTACATGCATATATTTATAGCACTAGTATTAAGGCAGCAGATGGACCTGGGGTCCCCACTAAATGCAAAAACACTTTGTTCTATTAAATTGGCATTCCACGATGCTCATCTTCCTGACACAATCACTGAAGACAAATGTGTGCATGAGCAATAGTGGTGAAGAAAGCTGATGGTGTCTGGCTATCAAAAGATATAGCATCTGAGGCCTTAAATGCTCGATGGTAAACAGTGGCCATCTAGTTCAGAAGCAACAAAGTCCACATGGAAGAAGCACACCAGCATGTGTGACCACGAGGCGTTGAGGGGATTAGATATGAGCCATCAAAGAAGTAAAAATTATATCATTGTAAATGACAGGTAATAAAGATTGGGAACCCAAATCCCATCTGTAGGTAATGGGACATCCCCTTACAGAAGGGACACAAGCTAGTCAGAGTTCAGTGCAGTAATGATGAAATATACAACTTTATTCTAGTTATTCAATACTTCATCCCACCACCACCCTGCCATATCATGATCCCGATTTGATCTTATGAATCTGGCTGGACCAGAGGATGTACACTGTTAGAGATAGCAACTGGAAACATAAGGAATCCAAGGCAGATGATCCCTTCAGGACCAGAGAGTGGCAAAACTGGGAGGGTGGAAGGAAGGGGGAACTGATTCTAAGAATCTACATATAACCTCATCCCTAGGGTACAGACAATAGGGAAGTGGGTGAAGGGAACATTGGACAGTGTAAGGTATGACAAAATAATAATAATTTATAAATTATTAAAGGGTTCATGAGGGAGGGGGTGCAGGGAGGAAGGGTAAAAATGAGGAGCTGATAGCGAGGGCTTCAGTGGAACGCAAATGCTTTGAGAGTGATGAGGGCAACAAATGTACAAATGTGCTTGACATACAATGGATGGATGGCTGGTTTGTGACAAGAGTTGTATGAGCCCCCAATAAAATGATTTTAAAAAATTAAAAAATAAAGTTTGTGTCTTACTTCCTAGTGTGGAGAGCATGGTTTGAGTTCTTAAAAACTTGTAAGTGGCCAACTAAGCTGAAACGATCAACCTTTTCTCACCTGGAACAAAAGAGAAACAAATGGAAGGCCCAGAAGCTCCTCTATAGGACTAGAAGTCTACATGAATTTCTCTATCATTCACTCTGAGATCAAAAGGACTAGAGAGTGCCTGGCTATCACTACTGGTCATTCTGACTAGGGCCACAACAGAAGGATTCTCATAGAAGAGAAAAACAATGAAGAAAAAGACTGCAATTCTTTTAAAAGTTCATACTTACTGAACTCTTTGCAACTAGAGGACTGAGACTACTGTCAGGAGATATTTTTTTAAACCTTGAACTAAAACTACCCACTGAGGCTACGCATTAGATAAATAGTGGATTGGCTTATACATACAAAGACAATTACCCGTGAGTGCTGTCCATTAAAACAAATCATCTGTATGAGACCCAATGGTCAACAGTTATTCGAAAGCAAAGATAAAGGGCATGGAGACAGCAAACCAATTTACTAGAAGCCTCCAGAGGGGAACTAGAATTGTGATAGATTTTGAACAACATGATCAATGGCACTAAACAACTGTAGTACTGTAGGTTAAGTGGGAACCTAATTTGTTAATTTCATCAAACACCACAATAAATTATTTTTTTAAATGTTAACGATAAAGGCTTATTATTATTAAAAAAGTTAGCCTGAAAAATAAAAACCTGCCAATATTTGTGATGTATCTATGAAGTTTAATTTTAACATTAATATCCAGAAATGTTTTAATCCTCCAAGAATAACTCCAGCTGGCAAGTGGTCCCCAAATAGTTACACCAGAAGACTTTGCTACAAAATTAATTTTGTTATTTTGAACTTATTTCCTTATTTATTTCAATGTGATGTCTCTAAAGCTCTTAGTTTAGCGATCTTGATGTCATTTAATATGAACTTAATATTTAAGAAGAAATATAAATTGTATGAGTAAGCAAAAATATTTTTCTCTAAAAGACACTTGAAAATGCTTCTGATGTGGTGGTGATAAATCAGCTGTTGGGGAGTCAGTTCTCACTCATGGAGACCCCATGCACACCAGAGGAGAACTTCAGCGTTTCAATGGTCTTTGGGTAGTAGATGCCAGGCCTTTCTTCTAAGGTGTCTCTGGGCAGATCCCAACTTCCAATACCACAATTGGCAGTTGAGAACATGAACCATTGGTACCACCCAGGAATTTCCGTCATGAGAGTATGGACTAGGGCTTAGAGAGTAGGAAAGAAATTGTAGCTTTCTAAGTAAAAGTTACTGAAAAAAATAAAAACACTGAAAAATCAGAGGAGGCAGAAAATTATGGGAGGAAAGGAGGATTTTGTTGACATAGCTGTTTAAATAATGTTATGGACGTTACACTAAGGTAAAACACGATGCAAATATAATTTGTAAAAATATGCAGAGGCTTTCCCATTAAGGCCTTGTAACTAAGTCCATACATTCCGGGCATATTAAATTAAGGCCTCAGCCAGCTTCACTACAATCTCCGGTTCCTGTAGCTGTCCATCTACTGCAGCATAATCCCAGCTGCCAATCTGAAAGAAACCAGCGAGTCAGAGCAGACACAACCAACAGAAACAAACGTCACTCAATAATGCTCAGCGGCTCTGTGTTCATGGATAATTTCAAACAGTATCTCTGTCTGGAACAGTGAAGTGCTCACTCAAAACACCTCCAGCCCGGGCTACTGGAAATGAGCAGATAAAGCAGCCTGCCTAGAAAAATAAGTGGAATGTTGCTTCAAAGAGGTTGCCAACACTAAGAGGCAAATGTAATGAAAAGTTCTTAAAGACAAAATCCAGAAATATAAAATAACAGGAGAGTTCATTTACTTTATCAAAAAGGTTAGGTTAGCTTTCAAAATGGGGTTGGGGAGGGGGAGGGAGATATACTGTTTCATGGAAAGTAGTTATTTGATCAATTACTCATTCAATGAGAATCATTTGGTGGGTTTTCAAAAATTTTATGTGAGCATTCACTGTATAGAACATAGAAATGAGGTCCAGTCAGGAATTACTAGATGACATGGAATACACACACACACACACACACACAAAGTTTCACATTTGTAAGAACAAATTTATTACTCTAACGTGTCCATTTATTAACATTAAAATGTGCATTTGAATTGTTTCCCAAATACAACAAAATTTCAGGTGTTCTTTGCACCAATAATGAAAACTAAAAGCAGTGAAGAAATTCCAAGTCAGCGTCCTCACTTTTGTGAGAGGTAAGGAAAACATAAGTGGGTGCTGTGGGTCCATAATGAGCTTTCATATTTACAAATAATTTTACACTTTTTTTCTATTTTTATTTTTTTGGTTTTTGGGCATCACTGGTGGTCGTGGGAGCTACCCAGCCTTGCTGCTGCTGAATTTGAACCGCCAAGCCAGTGGGCTGCAGTCCCGCACTCAACCACTACGCCACTGGGGCTCAGCTCCTACACGGATTTCTTTCAGTCTATGCAGTCTTTTATGCCATTACCTTCCTGGAGGTTTGAATTTAGTTTAGAATGAAGAGAACAGCATTCAGTCCCTTGTTTTGTGTGGCTTCTCCACACTGCAGTTTAAGATGCAGATGATGACAGAAGGAGTCAGGGGGGTAGGAGTCAACCACTTAAAAGAATGCCTCAACATTCTCAAGGTAGTCGGGGGCGGGGAGGGAATACTAATTATCTTGCCCGTGTCCTTGGATATATTATTTAGTTACACTCATTTAACTAAGAGTCGCCTGGTGGTGTAGTGGGTTACTTGTTGGGCTGCTAACCACACGGTCAGCAGTTCAGCACCACTGGGGCTGGGGGTAGGCGGGCGGTACTGAATTCAGAGATTAGCGGTTGGCATTAGAACCAGCCAGAGACACAGGTTAGCTTTACTGACAACTTTGATGCTCATTTTATTGACTAAAGGAAACTGCCTGTTGTGGTTTTGATATACAAAAAAAAAAAAAAAAATCTGGCATAATTCCATGGTATTTTCTATGCAGGTTTTCAGTTAAAACCTGACTAATCCTTACAGTTTATTTGGCTGTTCACTGTACAGTTCCTGCCCTGCACTGTGTCAAATATGCCATCTGTGTAACATACTTCTGGCCAGAGATGCTTCGGGATTGTTTCTGTAACACTTTGAATTATAGCTGCATGAAATCTTAACTTATTGTATTCAACACTTCTAATTTACTATACTGTTACAACCACTGCAATCATGTTGCCCTGCTCTTAAATCCTGGTGCAGTCACAACAAAGACTCCAGGGGCCCACCTGCTTAACGCCAGGGCCCAGACCACTCCCCCAACTATTTAACAAATGTTAACAATGCTATAAATACTGCTTGTGTTTATACTGTCTGAAAGATTCACTGTAGCCTGGATTCTGCAGCAGTGCTGGAGCTGAAACAAGCTGTTGACTCCCACCACTGGAGTGACTGAATTCTAAGCCAAAAATGCTTTTCTTCGGATAAGATATCTGGTTTGCTACTGCTGCCATGAAACTGGGGTCATGTAAACTTAAACACTGCTGCTGCTGCTGCTGCTGCTCTTGGAAAGCAGACCTCAGGGTGATGGGATGTGGTTAGCCAGCCACTGACATCAAGTGCAGCACAGGGGAAACTCGAGTTTTCCTTTCAGGCTATATAGTTCTTTCAAATGAGCACTCCCTCCCTGCTCTCCAGCCATGTTGATACATCTAACCGTTTTAAAAAGAAATTAATAGTTATAGTTATTACTGGAATGCATACCAACATAATAGCACTGCATCTACGTGAAAAGGAAAAAAGGGTGCTTCTGGAAGCAACATTGTGGGTACATGGGTGAAAATATGCAGGAGGTGAAGTGGGGACATGTTCATGCCACTGTTCCCAGACAACTTTTCCCACCGCATCCTTTGGCTTTTGCGCCTTCTGCCCCTCAGGACACCTCTGGTCCCCTAGCCCTGTCCTTGTGCTCGAGGCTGGCCATGTCCAGACCCTGCTGTCTCCACAGAACCGTTCACCAAACCCTCTTAGGAAGGAAGCCACTGGTTGAAATGAATTTAGTTTTGTCTTCTAGAAAACAAGATTTGTTACCTAGTATTTGTATGACATTTCTAACTGTGGGATTCCAAACCCAGTGCCCTTCAAGTTAAAGGCTCCTGAGTGATGAACTCTGTAGCACAGACTTTTTAACCACGTACATGGAACCATATCCAATAGTAACTGCTACAGGTGGACTTTAGCACATGACTCTGACATCAGCTTAAAACCCAAACCAAACTCACTGCCATCAAGTCCCTTCTGACTCGTGGCAACCCTGCAGGTAACGTAGAACTGCTAGCGTTAGTTGACAGACCCCCAAAAGGGAGAACCTTTCATGGTTCACATATTTTTCTGTTATCTGAGGATCTCATGTACAAGAGGGACCATTGTGGTCCATATGGCTTTCACTGCTAATCCACGAAAGTGGGTTGCCAGGCCTTTCTTCCTAAGCGGTAAATTCCAGGGAACTCTTCGAGCATCGTAGCAACATGCAAGCGTCCCAGACAGGCTGGTGGCAGCTGGGTCAAAGGTGCTTACACCAGGAGTGAAATCTGGGTCTCCTCAACAGAAGCACAGAATTCTACCACTGAACTACTGCTGCCTTCTATACAGTGAAAACATTTGGGGGGCACTTTTGCTTAATTATCCTTTTAGCTAAAGTCCTAATTAAATAATATAAACACTTGAAAAATTGACACAGATAGCTACAAAGATATGACCTACTTGCATCCTCGCCAAATGGATGACATATATTTGCTACCTTCTACGTAATATGCCTTTTCTGTCCCAGTGAACTCTTAATTCCATATTGTAATACACTAATTTTATTCCTACGGTATCAATAAGGTAATCAAAGCCCATCTGCTTTACCTTTTAATCTAGTTATTTTAAATCTAATGTGGGTTTTTTTTAGGCTATTGCATCCAGGAAATATTAAACTGTAGAGCAGAATAAAAGATGCCCAAAAGGCAGACATGCTAACATAGTAGCAAAAAGTGATAAACTGCCGAAGAGTAGAAACAGGAAAAATAGGAAAAGAGAAACTCAGTGTGGTTGACTCCATTCGAACTGACAGTGATTCTTCAGGACAGGATTGAGTTTCTGAGACTTCAACTCTTTACAGCAGACAGCTCCATCTGTCTCCCTCAGAGTTGCTGGTGGTTTCAAATTGCTGACGTGGGGGGAAACAGCCCCCGTGCACCCACTATACCACTCGTGCTCCAGAATATTAAAACAGAGAGCTCAGGAACTGGCACAGAACAGCAGCGTGAGCTTTCGGTCAGGCTCATCTCTCAGGAGCCCGTGGGAGGTGGCGGGCCGTGCCCGACTTGTGACTGAGAGGTGAGTGACTCTAACTTCCCGGCCTGCTTCTGTGAAAAGATGAAACCCAGGGGCAGCTTGGATCTCTCCTGTGGAGTCGCTGCGAGTTGGAACCCACTTGGCAGCCCTGGGTCTGGTTTTTAAAGCACAGCACAATCACTCACACAATATTAACGCCAATTAAAACACCTGCATTAAAACTCATGCCGTCACCCCTGTCATCACTAGTGAAGCTTCTCCTGTAAAAATCACCAGCACGCTCCCAATGGCCAATCTCCTCCTTTCTGAAACATGCTTCTTCACTTCTGGGCTCCCGACAACCTCCAGACGTCTCGCTCAGGTGTTGCCATCTTGCCCTTCCTCTCACTGATTTTCTCATTGGGCACCCCCAAGTTTCCAACCGCAGCCCCTTCTTACTTCGATTGTTCTGAAACAGATTTCATCCGTCCTCACCCAAATACTCATGATTCCTTGGTGTAGATCTTAAAGCCAAGTTCTCTCCTCTATTGTAGATGGGCATTTTGAAGTGCGAACTGAACATCAACATGCCCTGCTGGCTGATCCTTTAATATTTCCATAACTGAGTTCATGACTATTTTTTAAAAATTGTGTTCACTGAAATTCTCCAAATGAAAATTTGTCATCAGTCAGCAATCACACCAAACATCTTCAACTCATTCGTCCTGTTCCTCCACATCCAAATAGTCACTAACATTTGACAATACCAACTTCAAAATTGGTTTTCTATATTAAGTTTCAAAAGTTACTAATATTAATCCATATAGTTATATTCTGAAAAATGACCCAAGCATTGAAGGAGAAAGAGTATGCTTTCTGGTCCCATAAAGATTTAGTGTTCTTGAAACAACTGATGTATGGATTGTTATAAGATCTGTAAGACACCCCCCCCCAATAAAATGATTCATTTAAAAAAATATTTAGAGTCTTACAGCCTTAGAAACCTACAGGGGAAGCTCTGCCTTGTCCTTTAAGGTTGCTATCAGTCAGAAGCACTGAAGGGCAGTGAGGTCATAATCTTACTGACTTTTAACTTAGAGATAAGTAAGTATTCCTTGAAGCCTCACAACACACAACTTCCAGTTCTTTCTCACAAAAGGTCTCTATCCAAAGGACTTTTTGATCAGTGCAAGTAACTAAGATTAACAATAGCAGATCTAGTTTTCTATAAAACCATATCAAATTTTTAGCACACATTATCATAACTGGCAGTCTTTATTTAACAATCGCACTTACTAACTTAACTGAGGTACTATGTATTGATATTAATGTCAAAGACTGTGTGAGACATGCAGGAAAAGAAAATTCTAAATTTTCTGAAATGCACTATTAAGAACAAATAACAGGATTTATTTGTTAATAAAGTCAGATGCTTGCCTCTATTCTTTTGCTCCATAATAGTCATTCTTAGTCTACTTAATTTTGACTTTAATGCTGATTTCATTGTTTTTCTACAGGATTAACACAGTAAAAGACCCAGAGTCAACCGGGAACAGAAAGAAGGCTGGTGTTCAAGAGAACATCATCCTGGGATGAGGCAGGGGGCCAGTGGCGGCCAGGCCACGTGGGTGGGGCAAGGGGTTAGTCCATGTGTGACGTGGGCTAGGAAGGTTTCAGTAGAAGGTGGTCTGATAATTATGTGATAATTATGACGTGCCACTTTGGCGGTTTTGTGGAAACGAGACTGTAGGTTGGTACGGGTAAAAACCGGATCACTAGGTCCCCTTTGCGAATTCTAGTCGTAGACCACGTGGAGAGGTGGTGGTGGCCAAGATGGACAGAAGTGAATGGCTTTCCAGAATATTCTGTGTCAACCTTGCTGCTCTTCATCTCCAACTTCTTACGCCCTCCGCCCTAACTGCCCGGTTTATTTATTTCCCTCACGGCTCCACACGTCACTCCTACGGTAAGTTCTCGGCTTCAAACGGGCCTTTCCGTTCTTTTGCTTCACTTGACTAGCTACGTAGTCCTCAAAGGTGAGGGTCACACAGTTATTGCTCGAGTCATACACTTTGGGTGTTTCTCTTTAGCTTTATCATATAGAGCACATGTGTATTACTCAGTGGTTCACAATTAAAGAAAAACATACCTAATTACATTTACATTGAAATTTACCACCTCTTGCCAAGTAATCTCCATCAGTGAAGTGTTTCCTATTTTTTAGATATAGTAGATACTATTTATTGTGGGTAATAACAGATATGTAAGAAGAAAGCTGCCCTAGAACCCATGTGTATAAACAGAAATATAGTCTAGGTATTTTAAATTTTAATGAAAATACTTTTATGACAGCTTTTAGAAAAGAACAACCATTTTGTAAAAATATATTTAATTCAGCATATGCTTATTTTGCCAATTGGGCTTTTTTCTGACTTTTCCCCACCCCACCAATTAAAATTATTCTTATGCTTACTCATAGCTGACCCTAAATTAAATTATTCTAATTTTTTTCTCTCTTAAAAATTTCATCTTTCGGGGGAGGGAGGGAGAAAATGGTCCAAAATTGATAGTGGTAATTATTCTACAATTCTTCTTGTCATGATTGAACTAATGAATTGTGTGATATGTGGACTAAGTGCTAAAAAAATTTCCTTTCCGTGTGTTTTTTTTTGGGGGGGGCATCACTGCCCTCAGGTAGTGGGAGTAGGAGGCCCAGCCTTTGCTCCGTGGGGCTGGAATCGAACCTGCAACCCAGTGGGCCGCAGTCCCGCGCACAACCACTACGCCACCGGGGCTCAGCCCTTTCCTTGTGTTTTCTTAAAATGATTGCTAATACTCTACTTGAAGAAAGAAACATGAGTGAACCAAAGCAAATTGGGCTAACAGATCAGAAATCACCTTATTTCTATTTATTCCTTATCTCAAAAAGACTAGATATAATGTTAGGGAAAAATAGATTAAAAATGGTAGAAACAGAGAAAACAAAAGAAGACATCAAAGAGAGACAGAGAAAAAAAGCAGTAAAGGGTCTGTTGGCACAAAAAGCTGAAGATGAGCTTATTATATACATCCTTAAGTTGACGCTATATATATTTTTAAAGGATTAGCATATTTGCCTGAAGTAATCCTTTTTGGGATGTGATATATGTAAATGAAGACATAGTTGTATATTGGTAACACAGCTGCTTTCTAAAAATTAAAAACAACATGAAAGTTTAATGTGCTGCAGGCTGTTTCTCTGATTATTCCTTTTCCTTTATGGTTATTATTTTTACTGTTTAGTGTTTTTAGATAGAGATTATTTTTATGATTACTTACCATGTGATATGTATTAACCTTCCATGGATGAAAAAATGCACTCTACAATAGAAATTTCCCCTATGGGAATGGTGCTTTCCCCAAGTAGTAGGTGAAGGCATGATTTGTATGAAGTCAACTTGCCTGTGTGAGACTGTGATAATGGATGTATGCTCCAAATGGAAATAAATGGAGAATAGTGAACAAAGAAAAGGTGAAAGAAACTGCTAATGAATAGACATAAGTCTAGTCTGCTGGCTTAAATACTGAAAATAGCATGAATCTATCCTGGGTTCACTACTACAATTTTGCACAGATAATGTAGTCATAGGAGTCAAGTGGATATACAAGTATATAGGACATCAGAGCACCTTCCCAAACCAAAGCCAACCCGTAGCCATTGAGTCGATTCTGATGCATAGCAACCCCCCAGGACGGAGTGGAACTGCCCCCTCGGCTTCACAAGGCTGTAACCTTCATGGAAACAGATTGCCTCATCTTTCTCTCACAGAGCAGCTAGTGGGTTGGAACCAACGAACTTTCAGTTAACTTCTGAGCACTTCACCCCTCAAGGAGCACTAGGGCTCCTTTAAAGAACCTGAGGGGAGTAATGCTGTGAAGAAAAGATGGAAAAAAAGAAAAGAAAAGAAAAGATGGAAGTGGGAGCAAACTGAGAGGGCAGCAGGGAAAGCTTGACAGCTGGCAGGAGAACTGTGCTCAGACTTGACGTGGAGATTCCTCAGTGTGGACAGGGAGGGCCTGCCTCCTCCCTTGAGCTCCTTGTACAGCTTGACCCTAATACTAATGTTCTAAAGAGAACAGTGTCTGTGAACAGAGTCTGTACAATCACTGACACCTTCATCTTCATTCGCTGAAATAATAATCTTCATCATTCATTTTCTTTGCCTTCTGCTAAAATGAGGCCTCTTTATCTCACTCCATTTATTTGAGGTTACAACGAGTCAGGCTACGTTTTTAAAAAAATTTAAGATATATAGGTATAGATACATACATAGATATATCAATATAACATGCTGTTATATATTTAAAATAATTATATATGTGTGTGTGTGCAAGCCTGCTGAGGTAATTCCTGCCTACACATGAATGTGGTCCATATGCACATTTTTAACATATGTAGAACATCTCTCCTGATGTGGGCAGTGGATGTACAGATGTGCTTGACACACAATGGACTTACGTATGGATTATGGTTAGAGTTGTATGAGCCCCCAATAAATGGATTTTTTAAAACAAATTTTTCCTTTCGTTATTTTCTCAAACACAGACTCTTGCTGCACTGGACCAGGGATGGGATGCAAGTAAGTGATGCACTGGGTGGCTTTGCCTGGCAAGCAGCAGGCTAGCAGCAGTCGCAGGGTCCGGACTGTTCCAGCGCTCATGTGGAGGGAACACCAACCTCCCTCCTGCTCCAGCTCTCACCCACCACTGCTGCCTGGTTCTCTGTCTTGAACAGCAGAGCCAGCAGCAGCTGCTGCAATAAGTATATTCACAAATAGGGAGCAATAAACCTTTAATGTAGCATTCACACGACAGCCAGATCTCATAGCGTCTTATTTCACAGAACATAAACAGCAGACACATATATTTTCTTTACCTTATATAACAGAGTAAGTCAAATTTAAAATATTCTACCAAGGTAATTTAACAAACATCATTGCCCCATTTTCTGATCATATGCTCTGAATTTGCATGCAGAAAACACAGTCAGCAATGACATACACACGACAGATCTAGTTCTGCCCTCCAGAACAGTGGCCGATAGCCAAAGTGCTTCTTTACATAGGAATAAACTAAAGTGAGATCTTCAGTTCTTCGGTCACACTAGCCATATTTCAAGTGCTTGGTAATGACATGTAGGTAGCCCACGTGTATGGAACATGCAGCTTGCAGGCTGGAGAAGGTTCATGAAATCATCAATACCAACTAACATCACATACCTCACCAAAGAGAGGCAGTTCCAGCGATCACATCAGGGATTAGTTAATGAAATGCTTGACCAGCATAGCCTGAGAATGATGTTATAAATATTCAAGTGACCCGTTGGTAGAAAAGTCATTTTTAGAACATTAGAAAATGTTCTTATATAGACCATTTCTACCACTGTCGAAATCTCTATTATAAAAAGTAGTTACAGACTCTGCTGTAACTAATTACTGTAACTAATTAATTACTAACCATCATTGGTAAATTACTCAAAGAAATAATTTAGGAACTTTTAAATAGCTTTACGTGGTCATTTTCCGATGCGGGTAAGCTGGTTCTGACTCAGAGATAATTTGCACAACTGAGAAAATACTATCCGACCCGATGACTTCCTCTCAGCTGTCCAGTGGGTAAGCCCGCTGCTCCGGGGCTAATGTTAACTCATCTCGCGGAGGGCCGACCCTCCACTAAAGGGTGATGTCCTTCTCCAGAGATTGGTCCTCTCTGATAGCATGCCCAAAGTAAGTGAAACACAATCTCACTACCCTTGCTTTCTGGGGGAAAAAAATCATTTTCTTGAGGACTCTTACCGTTCTTATCGCGATCCATCCATCCATCCATCCATCCATCCATCCATCCATCGTGTCAAGCATATGTGTAAACACGTTGCCATCATCATTTTCAAAACATTTTCTCTCTCTTCGAGCCCTTGCTTTTGAGGAGCACTCTGGCTGTTCTTCTTCCAAAACAGACCAGCTTATTCTTCTGGCTGCTCATGGGATAGTTCATATCGGCCATACACACCATAACTCAAGAGGCATAGATTTTTCTTCAGTCTTCTCCATTTGTGGCCTACGTTTTGCCTGCATGTGAAGCAGTCAACAACATGGCTTGTATCAGACATGCCTTGGTCTTCAAAGTGATATCCTTGTTTGAGAACAGTTTAAAGAGTGTTTTGCATTATATTTTCTATTTTATTTCTTGATTGCTATTTCCATTGGTGATCCAAGTAAAATGAAACCTTTGGCTACTTCAATCTTTTCTCTGTTTATCATGATGCTACTTACTGGTGTGGTTGTGAGGAATTTGGCTTTCTTTATGCTGAAGTGAAATCCATACCGAAGAGTGTAATCTCTAATCTTCATCAATAAGAGCTTCAAGTTATTTATATATTTAAAAAAATTTTTTTGTGGGCATCACTGCCTCAAGTGGTCATGGGTGCTACCCAGCCGCCGCTGGATTTGAACTGCCAAACCTGTGGGCTGCAGTTCCGCACTCAACCACTTACACCACCGGGGCTTAGTCCCAAGTTATTCATATTTTTATCAAGCAATGTTGAGTCATATGCATCCTGGAGGTTACCATGATTCTTCCTCTAATCCAAATGTCATGTTATTCTTCATATAGTGCATTTTCCTGGACTATTTTCTTATCACACATTTTGAATAAGTAGCATGAAAGAATACAACACTGGCACACACACACACACATCTGGATTTTAAATCCATACAGTATACCTTTGTTCTTTTTCTAATAATTGTGTTATATATTGGCCTATGTCCAGGTTCCACATGCCACATGAGAACAATGAAATGTGTTGGGATTCCCATTTTTGCAATGCTCTCCATAATTTATTATAATCCATATGGTTAAATTCCTATAGGAGGGTGAAGGGTGGCAGAAGACAATGTAAGATATGAAAATAATCATCTATTACATATTAAGAGTTCATGGGGGAGGGAGGAGGGGAAATGAGGAGCTGATAACAAGGACTCAAGTTGAAAGAAAATGCTTTGAAAATGATGATAGCAACATATGTACAAATGTGCTTGACACAATGGATGAATGTACGGATTGTAATAAGAGAAGTAAGAACCCTCAATAAAAGTATTTAATAAAATAAAAATAAAAAACAACTAAGCACATTAAGGATAGCAGTGGAAAACTTACCTGATGCAGTGTGGGAAGAAGAAAGCACTTATTAGCTTACAAGGGACTAAAAACATGACTCAGGGAACAGTGCGAAAACCCAATGAAGGGAAGGTTCCATGACATTCATTGGCTACTGGGATTGGAATGTATAATATCAGAAGTATGCATCAAGAAACATAGAAAGTCATCCAAAAATGAACAATGGAGGGCTGCTCAAGTATTTAAAATAAATCAAAACTATTTTAAAATGAAGTAAATTCTATCTTAGGAAAGAAATCCTATACTGTTTCTTAACACCACTTTGATGCTGCTTTAACTCAAACTTTATATACAGAAGTCTTTGAAAGTTCTGTGCCATCTAATGTATTGTTGCACTATAAAACTGACTGCTATCAATTTGGTGGCACTTGGCGACGCCGTGAGACAGAGCAGAAGTGCCCCTGCAAGTTCCAGAGGCTGCCTCCCTCCTTACAGGAGGAGAAAAGTTGCCGCTTCCTCTGGAAAAGCAGGCTGGTGGTTTCAAACAGCTGTCCTTGTGGGATTTCAGCCCAATGCACAACCACCACCCCACCACGGCGCCCTCGCAGAATATAATGCTCCCTAAACAAAACGTTCCATAGAATCGCAAATTGTGGAGAGTTCCTTGGTTCCAGCTTGCTACTTCCATGATTTCTAAAAGTGAAAAATAGTAATTCAAAGCAATTTCATGTACAGTATTTTTTGGCGTACCAACCTTGATCTAGTACATAAATCAAGTGGTAATATACTAATTTAGAAAATTAGAAATAAGGACATTTAGAAAATGTCCTTACTATATACTTTTAACCTGATCCAGCCAGAAGACGAGTTAAAAATAGACTTCCAGTGTCGGTGAAAATGGCAGCTCTTGTTGGTCCTGTTGCTTCCAACTGCCTTGGAGCTGATTTTGACTCACGCTGACCCAGCGTGCAGGTCAGAACTGCACTCCAGAAGGTTTCTGGGCTATGGCCTTTCAGATGTAGGTCATGAACTCGTCCTTCTGAGGCATCTCTGGTGACTTTACATGGCTAATCTTCTGGTCTATCTAGTGCTTAACCATATGTACTCTCCATGGTCTTAGAAAAATCTCAGTCTTTGCAAATGTTCTTCTCCTTTAAAGTGATATATAACTTTCCCTGTGAATCAAAGGCCTTGGTTTCTCACAGTTCTTTTTTAAAACTGTATGGTAAACAATTAATTTGCTTTGTCTATGTTCTTTTCTGAAATCCCACAGATTTTTGTTGTAACCTTTTCACATAGATATATAAGTTTTAGAAGTATTCTATTTATATTCTGAGAGAGCAAATATTCCATAGGACAAGTTGGGTTTGGGGGTCTCCCAAGTTGTCCATCTCTGGCGGTGTGCAATATTAGCAATATTAGTGGAACATTCTTTAGTTTCACTTTTCTAAGGTTTCCACCTTATACAAGCTTCTAGCTTTTGCAAGCTATACACACTTTTAGTTTAAACCTTAGGAGACTGCGTATTCTTCCTGAGAAGATAATGAAAAAAGGAACAAATCTCAGTGATGTCTGTGATAGTTGAGGTTTTGTGTCAACTTGGCCAGGCCAGGATTTTCGAAGGTTTGGCAGTTAATACCTAGTAATCTGCATGACATGACCTAACACATGGCAATCACAGGAAATCAATTTTAAGCTTTCACAATGGAACAATATTAGAGTGGAATACAACACCCTACTCAGGTAACAGTCTTGATAAAAATAATGGCATTGAGAGTGTGGCCTGCATCTAATATATGTGGAGGCTATAGGAAACTCATTTGCTTTTTGCTGGGTCTGGATCCTGCGTCTGACTCATAGACCTCCAGTTCTTTGGACTTGAACCAATGACCTGCCATACTGCCTGCCAATCCTAGGAGTCTTCATTGGCCTGTCATCTGACCTGCCTAAGCTTGGCTTCATCATCTCTGCAATCATAGGACTAACCTGATTTTGGATTCAGCCTCTTCTATGACCAGCCGTCTGTGCTCTTCCTGTTAATCATCACCAGAAAACACTAGCCTAACAACTGACCTACAGAACTGGAATCTGCTTGGACTTGCTTGTTTCTATAACAGTGTGAATCATTTCTTGATATGAATTTCTCTCTCTCTCTCTCTCTCTCTCTCACACACACACACACACACATCACTGGTTTTGCTTCTCTAAAGAAATCAGCCTAACACAATCTCTTTTACCAAATTTGATAGTAAAGTATTTCAGACTTCACTCCCACAATAAAGTTGGATCACAGAAAAACTTGTGAACTAAAATGAGTAATAGAAACGTGAGAAGGGCTTTCTTTTGAACAATGAAATTTTATTAGCTCAAAAAAAAAAGAAAAGAAAAGAAAAGTGAGTAGGACTGCACTCTACCGAAGCCAGAAAACTTGTAAGACACAGGAAAGGCAGGCAATTCCATTAAATTCTGGCCCTCACAGGTTGTGCTATATATGTACCTGCTTATGTAGTATATATGTATGTGTGCATGTATGTGTATGTGTTTAACACATTTAAATATGATTATGTTCACAATCATATTTCTTTATTGATTTAATGACTACATTCCTTATTTTTAGGTGCCCTAGTGTGTGGCGGTTCCATGTTGGGCTGTGAGTGGAGAGGTTAGCAGTTTGAAACCATGAGGGATTGTGTGGGAGAGAAATGAGACTCCCTACTCCCATAAAGAGTTGCAGTCTCAGAAGCTGCCAGGGGCAGTTGTACTCTGTCCTACGGGGATGCTGTGAGTCAAAATGGACCCGATGGCAGTGAGTTTGTTTTCAATATCTCCTGTTTTTAAATCAGGTGAGCAGACTCCAATGCTACAAAAATTAATATGCCTACTAATTCCTTAATAGGTTCCAATTAAAAAAGCTTTCATTTTAAACAAAAACAAAAGCAAGCACAGTGTTGGAAAGAAACCCTTGGCTGAAGTCCCAGATAACCTGCTCAAGCTTCTTCATTCACCTGGTTTTAGTTTCATCACCAAGACAAGGAAAAGGCTTTTTTACAAGGATGGAGCTGAAGGCAAAGGAGGAAGCCCCGGTGCTCCCCAAACTGAAGCCAAAGCAAAGGCATTAGAGGCCAAGAAGGCCATGCTGAAAGGTGTCCATAATCACACACAAAAAAGAAGATCCGCACTTCACCCACCTTCCGGCAGGCCAAGACCCTGAGGCTCAGCAGGCAGCCCCAGAAGAAATGCGCTGGACAGCTGTGCCATCATCAAGCTCCCCTACCCACGGAGTCCGCAGTGAAGAAGAGGGACAATAACAACATACTTGTGTTCATTGTGCATGTCAAAACCAGCAAGCACCCATGAAACAGGCTGTGAAGAAGCTCTTTGACATTGATAAAGCTGAGGTCAACACCCTGATCAGGCTTGATGGTGAGAATAAAGCGTACATTGGACTGACTCCTGATTTAGATGCTTCCAACAAGATCCGATTCATCCCAACTGAGTCTAGCTGGCTAAACACAAACGTTTTCAATACAAAAATGAAAGAGAGGGGAAATTATATCTAGGGCTGTTAGTTTGTTTATAGTGAGTCATGAAATTTCTGTCTCAGATAACTTACCTCTCTCAATACAGGATCAGTTATTGAATTCAAATTGACGGCTCCTTCATAAGTCAGATAATAGAACACGTTGAGGGACCGGACAGCTTCTGGTCCTTGCTGTTTATAGCCAAAAATGAGATCAATCCATTGGTGAAGCTGACAGGAGACAAATTCACTCTCCAGGGCCTAGAAAAGGGATAAATCAGATGAATGTGTGGAATGCTATTTTTTTAAAAAAAAATAAATTTAAGGCAAGGAGTAAAGTTTAACACTGAATTTACTCTAAACAAAGCATTACCCCCACCCCCCCACACACACAGCCCTATTCTGATTACCACCAGAATCTGTTATTTGTTTTTAATTGAACTCTTTGGCACTTGTCACAATGGAAATGTAAATAAAACTCTTAACAGCAGTATTCTTTCACTTTATTGGAAGCATCATGAGGGCCAGAACTGGGTCTGTCTTGGTCACATGTGGGCCTCAGGACCTGACAGGGACAACGTTAATGTTTCATAGAAAGGAAGTCATTTAATGTAAAGGCTATGGCGAGAAAATGTGAGAAATTTATTATTCACTTGAAATATTTTAATTTTCCTAGAATTAAAACACTTTATCTCCCATTACAACAGTTGAGATAAAATTATTTGGGTATTCTGAGCATGCGTGCCAGAAAATTTGAGATTTGGAGGGAGTCCACACAGTGTCATCAAGTTAATTCTGACTCGCAAGATGGGTAGAACTGCTCTACAGTGCTTCTGAGACTGTAAATCATAGAAGCAGACTGGTATGGAATACATTAACTTATGATTGCTGATTTTCCACTATTGACATGAGTACTATATTATACCAAATATTCTATGACAGTAAGAAAATAATGCTATGATCCAAATCAGTTATCTAGGAGCATAATCAATGAATATTCCATGCTAATTTCAGGACTGTGGCAATCACTAATCTGGGGTCAATGTGAGGATTGGAGTGTAGGGGTGGAGTCTAGCCTGTCAATCTGGAGATAGTCAATGAGATCTCTGTGTAGGCATGGCTTTCTCTTTAAGTTCTATAAAATCTGGCCATATTTCCCTTCTTGAAGGTGAGAGACTTACAGCTCAATCCCTTGGAGACGCTCTACTAATGAGACACAAGGCTGACTCCCTGGGAGAGATTGCAGCTGATGAGCCACATGGCAGCATGCTGATAGACCCTGAGCCCTGATAGCTGGAGGAGACCCCTGCCAGCACTGAGATGCTTTCACTAGCACTGGATACACAAGATTCTGCACCCACTGGCCTCTGATTGTCTGGTGTCATTGCATGTGCTTCTTGAGTCAGAAAAGGGCTTATGGATTGGTATTGGACATATGGACTAATATCGGACTTAAGAACTTGGGCTGGACTGGACTGGGATGCTTTCAGAATGTTCCATTCCTCTTGTATATAAACCTCTCCTTTATATCCATATGCGTGTTTATGAACTTGTATCTCTAG
>PVJH01022035.1:0-37494 GCA_004026705.1 Nesogale talazaci | reverse complement strand
TTCATCCTTTCCAGACCAGGAATCTTGGTCTTTTTGATGGTGTTGAATTTTGTTCTGCATTTCTCTTTTCTATGTTGGCCCTCTATGGTGAGTCAGAATAGAAAGGTTAGTAGTAGCAGCAGGACATCAATTAGTGCATCTACTCTCGGCGTCCCAGAGGCTGTGGTTCATGTGGTTGGCTAGCTCTTTGCGCTAAATTCTTCCTTGAGTCTTTGACTTCCTTCTTCATTCTTCTGTGCTCCAGGGAGGCAGAGACCAATCGTAGCATTGTAGATGGCCGCTCATAAGTGTTTAAGACCATAGTACAGCAGTTCTCAATCTGTGAGCCCTAACCTCTTTCACAGGGGTGGCCCGATTCATAACAGTAGCACAATTAACAGTCATGAAGTAGCAGTGAAAATAATTTTATGGTTGGGAGGTCATCACCACATGAGGAACTGCATCCAAGGGTCACAGCATTGGGAAGGCTGAGAACCACTGCCCTATCAGCTACTCTATGAAGTAGGAGGTTGAAGAAAGATTTGGTAGGCTACCGTATGCCGATTGACCTAGATATTCCCCAAGAGTGTGACACTGAACCCCCAAGCCCAGCAACCCACCCCCGCCAGGCGCTTGTTTATAGTTAACAAATCTTCAAAACTCTGTCCCTTTTGCTCTTCAGTACCCTTGGATATATTTAGAGTAGATGTCAATATATGAACTTATGTAGAAATGTCATTTGCCAAAGGATGCTCACTTTTCCACAAGGTTCATCTCCTATGTCTACCTATGTGTCTATGAGTAGATATTGTCCTTATTATTCTCATTGCTGGACCATGTAGGTGATAGCAGCCACTTTGTTGTCTTTTATTCTTGTGCCCCCCCCGCCCCGTTGTCGTCGTTATGCAGTGCCATCCTCAGCCATTACTGGACATGCTCCTTGTTTTCATCGCTGTTCATGCATGGCAGCACTCTTGGTGGAAACTGACCGCACACTCAAAGACGGTTTCTTTCTACAAGTGAGCATTTCTTTGACTTTTTGTAATAGAAGTGTCATAGAATATTTTTCTTTTTGTGGCGATTTATTTAATTCAGTATAATGTCTTCTACGTTCCCACATTTTTTAATGAATGTTTCATAATATTCCACTGTGCTTATCTGCCACAATTTGTTTATCCACACATTTCAAAATGGACACTGAGGATGTTGCCATTTTTTGCTGTTGTTAATAATATTGTTTTTGTTAGATTCCACTGAGTCTATTTTGTTTCCAAAATACATGCAGTGTAACATACTGAGGCACTGCTCTGTCCTGTCCCCTCTGATTTGAAGCTACTCTTTGAGCCCATTGTTGAAGCAAAATGTCAAACCGTCTCACCATGGGTCATCGTCTTCTTCACCGATCCTCTGTTTTACCCAGCATGCTTTTATCCTCTCTTGTTAGCATGTTCAAAGGACACAAGACAAGAGACTATTCTTTTTCCAAGACAGATTGGCCTGTTCTTCTCACAACCAACCCATCATGTCATCGATATTCATCACCAACACAATAATTTAATTGCATCGATTTCCCTCTGTTGTTCATTATCTTTCCAGTGTTCTAAGGTGAAGATAAATCAGCTCCAACTCTCAGTGCACTGTGTGCAGTAGAACAGAGCAATGCCTTGACCCTCTGCCATCATCAGAGTCAATGTGTGTCTGCACCCATTAGTGGAGTCACTATGCTATTCCATCTCCTTGACCATCGGCTTCTGTTTTGCTGACTCTCTACCGACCAAGATGTCCTTTTCCAAGGATTTGTGTTTATTGATAGTATGTCCAAAGTGGGTGAGACAAAGTCTCACCATTCCCCATTCTACGGAGCCTTTTGGCTACTTATGGAGTAATTGAAAATACCTTGGCTTAGGTCAGATGTGCCAAAATGTCATCTTTGGACTTTGACAGTTTAAAGAGATGTGTTGTTCCATATTTTCCCAATACAATGTGCTATTTGGTTTCTTGCTTCCATGGCCATTGATTAAAGAGCCACAAAAATAAACTCATTGACAAGTCCAAGATTTTTTTTTCTGTTCAAATGTCTTTCTGATATTTTCTGCTTTCAGACAAGATCCATCTGACATCATCACTGATATTTCTTGTTCCAAATCCTCTGCTGAATCTGGCAGGATTTTCAAGTAGGTCTATGTCTATATATCGCTGCAATTGTTTTAGAGTTATTGACAGAAAAATTTTACTTTTATGTGATACTAATGGTATTGCTAGACAATTTCCATATTGATATGTTATGTCAGCTTTCTTTAGCATGCTCACAAAGATGGATCCCTTCCAGTTGTTTTGTCAGTCAACTGTTTTCCAAACTTCGTGGCATAGAATCATGAATGCTTCTAGTGCTGTTTTGGTTTGTTGAAACAGTTCAAATGATTCTCTGTCAATTCCTGGAGTTTTGCTTT
Organism: Nesogale talazaci; assembly: GCA_004026705.1. NCBI lineage: Eukaryota > Metazoa > Chordata > Mammalia > Afrosoricida > Tenrecidae > Nesogale > Nesogale talazaci. The sequence goes on along the minus strand of PVJH01022035.1, from coordinate 35,065 downwards.
TTTCACCAATGTCTTCAGGGTAGCTTGAGCTTTTCCTTCAATACCATCAATTCTGATCATATACTATGTCAAAATGGTTGAACATAACACTTGACAGATTATCTTTTTATTGGTGAATGAGTACTGTTCATGTCTTATCCTGGTACTTTCTGCATTGTTCAGTACTTTGTATGCTGCAGCCGTCGTTGCGTGTCATGGTGGGCGTTCCACTGAGTGATTCAATGTACACTGTACAACAGGAGAAAATGCTGCCCAGTTCTGTGGCACCCTCACGATTGTCCTTAGGCTCAAGGTCATTACTGTAGCCATGGTGCCAATCTATCTTCTTCAGAGACCGTCTAACTTTAGCTGCCCCTCTATTTTACTATGTATGAAGTCCCACAGGGACTGGTCTCTCCTGATGACATGTCCAAAGTAAATGAGATAAAACCTTTCATCTTTGTTTCTAAGGAGCATTCTAGCTGTATTTCTTTTTTGTGTGTATGTATGTGGCATCACTGCCCTGGTGGGAGTAGGAAGACCAGCCTTGTTCCTGGAGAGCTGCTCCTGGATTTGAACTGTCAATCTTGTAGGCTATAGTCCCGCACATAACCACTATGCCACCAGGGCTTAGCCTCTAGCTGTATTACTTTAAAGAGAGATTTGCTCGTTCTTTTGGCAGTCTATGGTATGGTCAAAATTCTTTACCAGCACCATAATTCAAATGCATTGATACTTCATTGGTTTTCCTTATTCAATATCTGACTTCTACAGGCGTTAGGAAGCAACTGAAAAGACCACAGCCTGTGTCAGTTACACCTTAGTCCTCAAAGTAACATCAATGTTTTTCAACATGTCAGTGAGGCCTTACACAGCAGATTTGTCCAGTGCAATGTGTCCTTTGATCTCCTGATTTCTTCGCCCATGAGCACTGATTGTGGATCCAAGCGAGGCAAAATTCTTCATAATGTCAAATCTTTTCTCTGTTTATCAAGACACTATCAATTGGTCCAGTGTGAGGATTTTCCCCCTTTATGTTGAGCTGTAATCTGTACTGAAGTATGCAATCCTTGCTCTTCATCCCCAGGCATTGCAAGTCCCCATCATTTTCATCAAGCAAAGTTGCATTGTCCGCATTTCACAGGTTGTTGACAAGCCTTCATCCAGTCCTAGAGCCATATTCTGTTACATATTATCCAGCTTCTCTGATTGTTTGCTCAGCATGCAGACTAACTAATTATGGTGAAATGATTCAACCTTGATGAATCTTGATTTTATGCCATGTGGTGTTCTGCTGGCACAACTGCCTCTTTCTCCGTGGACAAGTTCCATAAGAGTACAAAGAAGTTCTAACATTTCCACTCTTCTCAAGGATATCCATCATTGTTTGATGATCCACAGAGTTGAGTGCCTTTGTTTAAACAACAATTTTGCCTGTGGAATCCTTCCCTGTATCAGCTAAAGGTTTGAATTTTTTTCAATTCTTTCAGCTTTTGCATGATGATGGGATGAAAGTGGGTGTGCACGTTTCATGTCACATTGCCTATCTCTCTTGAGCATGCACCCAATATGGAATTTCTAGATTATGAGATAGCTCTATTTTCATCCTTTGTAAAGAACTCTTTAAAATTTCCCACCTTGGGAGTATAGTTAGCAATCTCATCAGCGGTGCAAGGCAGGTCCGACCTCTCCACACTCTTCGTGCACATTTGTTGTTTGCTGTTTTTGTTTGTTTTATCTTTGCTGCGTTGAGAGCACTGCTCACTTGTCTTCCTTTTCATCGGTCTAGTGGATAATGATCACAAGCATTACTTGTGTTTGTTGGCCTTCAGCGTTGTTGAGATGCGTATTCTGTTCATGTGTTATGCTCATTTTTGAAAAGAATTTATTGCATTTTCAAAATAATCAACCACCAACGTTTCTTAGTGGGTAATAGTGTCAAGTAGAAGGTTCATGTTTAGTTGTTGTTGTTTCCTTTGTCACTCCCCCCCAACCATTTTATTGGGGGCTAATGTCAATATCATTTTGTCCCATAGTTTAGTCTCACCAAGTAATGTTGTACAATCATTCCCAGAATCAGTTTCAAAACATTCTCCTCTTTCTTGAACTCCTTAACGAACCCCTTACCCACTGCACACCCTAGGAATTCTTACTCTGCTTTCTTTCTCTATAGATTAATCAATCCAGGGTTTCATATCCTGGAAAACAGAAAAAAGATACAACAGAAATTCAAGAGGGTCACCCTCAATGATAAAATACATCTGAGCTAAAACCTAATGTGAAACACACACGCAATGTTGAAAACCAGATCAGGCCTAACTTGCATCAGAGGAGGGATCAAACAACATTTTAGCTGCTCAAGTCAGGTTTCTCATTTAAATCTTTTGTAGTCATCTCTCCAATACATTGTTTGGTAACCAGCTTCTTTCCTTCTCTCCATTATGGAGAGATGGAAATCACAGGAGGCTTATTTCCTATGTAGACCTCACAGATGTCTCTAGGCTTCCACTGTCATCTATACTTTTCTGTAAACCAGAATATCCCAATTTAGGCTCTGCTGCTATTCCCTTCAGCTTTGGATTTTATGATTTGCAACCCTTTGGTCACTGATGGTGGTGTGCTGCTTCCAGGTGCATCTGGCATCTCCCTTAGATGACTGCTTGTTTGGAAACGAGCCTCTAAAATCCCCAATGCAGATAGCCAGGCACCATCTAACTTCTTCATCGTGTTTTGCTATACCACCCATATGTTCTGTGCTTCTTTTCTGAGAGGTTGAACAGGGTCACGATGTAAATAATTAATTGTTCTTAAATTGGAGCTAGGTTTTAGTGTGAGCCCCACACCCATTCCTGGATTTGTGTTTTAAGTATCTGTCTTTGGCTCCCTTTAAAGACCCCTCTGCTAATTGATAGTCGAGAGTTTTATTGACCATCTCCCTGGGGCATAAACAGCTTCCTTTGATATTGTCTTTGCTTATCCCCAGTGTTTTTTAAAGCACTCTTGAGAGAGGGATATTGGGCCAATGTAGACTGGCTACATATTACAGTACCTGAATTATTTACTTTTACAAAATAAATCCTTTTTGGGCTGGATTATTGTCACACAAACAATAGGAGTTAATTGTCAGGGAAAAATTTAAAAATATTCACTAAAAATACACAATCACAGGTTTTCCCAAATAATATATATCTTAACACACAGAATAAATTATGATGTATTATATACCATAATACCTATAGGACATTCATGTGGTAAGTCAATGGTTGCCCACCGACCACCAGTTCAAAGCTCTTGGTATGGCTGTCTTCTGCTTTTTCAAACATCATGAATTTTCAGTCTTAAGTCCTCAGATTACAAGTGTGTTTGAGGCATTCTGCCTATTTTAAAAGGGATTTTTAGGGGGTCATTGAGATGTTGCACTTTTCTCCCCCCTCCCCCCCCGTGATTTTATTGGGGGCTCTTATAACATCTCATACATCATTTATATCAAGCATATTTGTACACATGTTGCCATCTTCATTTCCAAATATTTTCTACTTGAGCCCTTACTATAAGCTCCTCTCTCCCCCTCCTTTTTTAAATAAATCATTTAACTGGGGGTTCATATAACTCCCATCATGATCAATACATATATCAATTGTATGCATTTGCACACTTCTTGCCATCATCATTCTCAAAATATCCTCCCTCCACTTAGGCCCCCAGTACCAGCTCCCCATATTTCCCCTCCCTCCCCACACCCCTCCCCCATGAACCCTTACTAATTTACAAATTGTTATTACTTTTTCATATCATACACTGTCGGATGTGTCCCTTCACTCACTTCCCTGTTGACCATATACAAGAGAGAAGGTTATATGTAGATCCCTGAAATTGGTTTCCCCTTTCTATTTCACCATCCCTCCACCCTCCCAGTGTCACCACTCCTACCACTGGTCCTGAAGGGATCATCTATCCTAAATTCCCCATATTTCTGGCTCCAGTGTACATCCCTTGGTCTAGGTGGATTTGTCAGGTAGAATTGGGATCATGATAGTGGGTGGAAGGAAGCATTTGAGAACTAGAGGAAAGTTGTATATTTCATTATTACTACACTGTACCTTTACTGGCTCATCTCCTCCCTGAAACCCCTCTGTAAGGCGATGTCATTTCATCAACTGTTAATGGGCTTTTGCTCTTCAATCTGTGCTCCCCCTCATTTATAATGATGTAATTTTTAGCTCTTTGATACCTGATCCCTTCGACACCTTGTGGTAACACAGGCTGGTGTGCTTCTTCTGTGTGGGCTTTGTTGCTTCTGAACTAGATGGCTACTTGTTTACTTTCAAGCCTTTAAGACTGCAGATGCTACATCATTTGACAGTTGGGTACCATCAGTGTTCTTCACCACATTTGCTTATGCACACATTTGTCGTCAGCGATCATATCAGGAAGGTGAGCACCCAATGTTATGATTTTTAGTTCTTGAAGACTGATAACTGATCCCTTTGACACCTCGTGGTCCCACAAGCTGGTGTGTTTCTTCCATGTGAGCTTTGTTGCTTCTGAGCTAAATGGTTGCTTGTTAATTTTCAAGCTTTATGACCCCAGACACTACATCTATTTTACCTCAGTACCATCAGCTTTCTTTACCTAGGTGTTGCATTTTTAATACATTTTACAGGTCATGTTCCTGATCGATATGTCATGGCCAAAAGCTCTTTCTCAGTCTATAGGATCTCCTTTTATTATCTAAAGAGGATTTTTATTTGCCTAAGTTTTTTAAGGATTAGAGAATTCCTGTTACCTAATTTATCTTCTACTGTTTGTGCATTTTCACTTGGTTTGATGGCCTAATTATGCTATAAATTAAAATCCCTAAGTTTGCATTCTAAACCATTCTTTTATTACTTTTTGTGATTTGAGGCTTGACATTTTAGGTCTTTTATCCATCTGAATTAGTTTTTGTATATGATGTGATATTTGGGTCATCTTTGTTTTCCTATAAATGGGTATATTTTTCCCTGCCCTATCCATTTATTACCTATCTCTCTGTTTGTTTATCTGTTCTTCCATCCATCTATCTATGGAATCAATCATCTATCTATTGTGTTTCTTTTATTTGTTGAATTTGTTGTAACCCCTGGAATGTACATCACAAGACAAGCACCTTCTTTCCTTGTTCTCTCTTGTATCTCCAGATGGGTACATAGCACACAATAGTTGCTGAGTAGATATTTATGCGTGGGTTGATAAATGAGTGTGCAGCCCTGTGGTGAGTGCCTAAGTGATGAGAGCACCAATCCGAAAATCCCATCTTTTTAGTCCATTGGAATCAGGGAAGGTGGGGACTCTCTTTCCTCGTGGCCTTATACCTTCAGGGAGGAAAGAGAGTCTGGAATCACAGATATCCTTATGAAGAAGCAGGAGGGTAGGTTCACAATGCTTGATTTTCAAAATAATATAATGATATTACTAATGAAAAAGACCTACACTCAATTCTCATATTAACTGCTTCTGTATTGACACTTTAGTCTGTGATATATGCACTATTATGTCCTCCTGGTATAAAAATAAGCTTTTATCACAGCAAGCTGGATCCACTAGCAAACAAACAGACAGACATCTATTTACAGAAAATGCAAATGTTTATACGTCTTATTATCTTAAAAATAGCCCCAAATAAGCAGTTTTCCTCCAACGAGAGAGAGCATGCTTGCTTTCCATACCCTCTGAAACTGCACCTCACATCTGCCAGTCCTCAATAAGGAAGCCCTGTGGTTACAAAGGCCCCAGGCACCTGCTGCCCTTGGACATCTCTGCCCCAGAGGTTGGTACCACACTGCAGATAGAGATGGTCTGAGCATCCTGGGACCACTGCCTCTTCTCTCTCCAACTACAGGAGATAGCCTGCCCTCTTCCACTGGCCCACTTGCCTCAGACCATCTTCAGCTATGGACTGCCCTTGTAGGTGACTACTAGTGCCCTGGGCCCACTAAATACCTACCTATGTTATCATGACTATTACATGTATCTACATTTCCCCTTGATCCACTCCTACACCTCCAGACTCACTAAGCCTCCCTTCTAGAGCTGAAGTTGAAGATTATATGTTGGATCAAATAAGACTGTAATTAGAAATCCAACATTCACCTTCAGATACATATATTCACTGAGTATATAATTTGCCAGCTCATCATGTATGACCTCAATATCTCACTTATTATTCGATACCCAGCAGTTTGTAAAATATTTACTTAAGAAAAGGTCAGCAGACTCAGTTTTACTCTATGCCTTTCTAGATCACGTGAACATTTTAACAGCTTTTCACATCAAGCATCTATATATGGAAAGGGTACTTTTTGGATCTCTGTGAGAAAGTAGTTCGAGGAAATTCGCACTTTGCTAACCAAGGAAGGGTAGGATCATACTGACCCAAATATTTCAAGATTTGATGCTACTGGGGAAAGATGAGAGAGAAAAAGAGACTTTAAAAGAGAGGAAGGGGGGAATAACTAGTCACATCAGAAAACGGATGCCATGATATAAAGGTCAAGGTCAGAGAGACCTACATATGAAGCAGGGGTGAGTGCGGAGCTCCGGAAGGAACAAGCAGGCAGAGGTGAGAGAAGGTCCCAGAGGGAGACCCAGGCAGGTGTGCAGGGACTAAGGAAGCACACACAGACCCTCTCTGTACGGCACTTGACTCTGCACACAACAGGACTTCCCCCAGACACCCCCAAGTCCATTGTCTGCTTGCGGCGCCTGCGCCCTTGCTGCTGTGGCTTACCTTCAAGTGCATTCTGACCGTGTCCCCACCCCCTGTGCAGAGGAGCTGCTGCGTGGGGTCCCCCAGCAGACCACAGACAGATTCACAGTCTCCCTCCGCACCCCTGGGGCAGAGGAGAAACCCTCCAGGACGTCACATGCAGGGCGCGGTCAGACCCTCTGAGAAGCTGCAGGACGGCTTGCAGCACCAGCACCCTGCCTCCTAACCAAGGCCTCCACCATTTGTGCCCCTGGAGGGCCAGGCCTCCCCATATGCCCAAGGACCGGCTGAAGGTTCTTGGGTCTCATTTGAGCCACTGTTCCCACCCAGCCCCGGTGTGGTCAGAGTCTGTCCAGCTGGCGGACGATTAGCGAGCACATGACTCACCCTGTGCTCACTCCCCTGTCTTGCACATTTGACCTTCACAAACCGCCATGCCCCTGCTGTGATTCCCAGGCCTCTGTGAGCTTGGGGGGCACACAGGTCTGGGCTGGGAGCTGTGGGACCTTAGGCAAATCCTTGAGTCGGCTCACCTTTTTTTTTTTAACCTGCAAATGATAGCTAATTAGATTATTGTAAGGATTAAAGACAGCATATGAAATGTTCCTTTTATTATGTTTGCACATAGTATAATCTTGAATGAGGAGGTTGGTGGTTCAGACTTAATAGTCACTCAGAGGGAGAAAGGCGTGGCATCTGCTTCTATAAAGATTTATGGCCTTGCTGTAAAATTTATGGTCCCCCAGGCAGTTCTACTTCATCCTATAGGGTCCCTGTAACTCAGAATTAACTCAACATCAGTTATATGCCTTTTAATGGAGTCCATAATACATATTTTATTTAACACACAGGGCTTTGTAGGTGGCAAAAATAAATGAGAAACAGAATCCAGGCAATTGCATGCAGAACCTCTATTGCAAGCCTATATTCTGTCAAAGCAAAAATCCACTTTAGAATTTAATTTAAGAACAATGGTCTACATTTGTGCCTTAATAGACACGTTCTCTCGGTTTGGTTAATCTGAGGAGACTGAAGGCCATTTAGATTGTGTGGGTTCACAGCCCTTTCTTTGTTCAGCAAGAGGCTCTGAGGAGCAGAATGCATTTTCCTAGATCATGTTTATGATACTCGTTGGAGGTTTACAGAGGACAGGTCAGGGCTGATGAACAGGGAAGCGAGACTAGATTACACATCAGAAGAAATCAATAGAGGCGCGCACACACACAATCACTGATGGGCACCAAGCAAACCCTGGAACACCTTTCCACGCTTCTTTCTAAGGCCAGCTTCATGTGGTGATGCTCACTTGGGGGCACTTATTATTTTTAGTAATAATTCTACTTTGGAAAGAGAAAAAAATAATTTGCTTAGCAGATGAAAGAGAATTGTTTGACTTTTCTTGGGCTTGGAGTATTTCCCCCCCTCAAATGTGTGCATTATTGATTATGGGAGATACACATGGACTCACAAAGCAGTTTATACATGAGCACAGTAATTCTTCATCCTGTTTACGGAGGGCAGGTTCGAAATTGAAATGCCATACAGCATTATGAGGAACCAGTAGTTTATGCATAAGGGCAGCCAAGAACAGGTTGGTAGAATTAATGTGGTGGAAACTCTGGGAAAAACTAATGGAACTCCCTGGCCACTTACAGCTTTCCCACTCCGTATTATTACTGTATTTACTCAATGTAGTAACATTTTAATTTAAATGTGAGAAATATAATCATCATGGTTCTAATATTCATTAACGATCACTCCTGCTATTTTATAAATTTAGCTGAAGAGGCTAAAGTCAGTGTAGTATCTTCCTATCGACTTCCTAGGCTCCTGAAAAGCAACAATCCTATATCAATATCATCAGCATAAATTGGAGAAAGTTAAGTTAGTCAGAAATGGACTAAGGTCGATGGGAGTTGATGGAAGTTTTCTTTTGAAGTTTTAAAGAGTTCTTCAGGCTACTTGACCTGCTTCACTGAAAAGCTGCTCCTGTGTTTCTCCATGCCCAGGGTACAGATAGAAAATAATAGTTAGATAGTGCCAAACTGCAAGAGAAAATCATGGTTTTTAAACCACACTCTTGGTTTGAGGAGCAGCTGTGCCAATTTGAGCAGGGGAAAGGAAGATATGTGTGAGTCAATAATCAGCTAAAAGCAACAAAAATAGCTTTTTAATTACTTATAGGAAAGGCAAAATGAAGACACACACATGAGAAAGGAAATCCTTACTGCAACTCCTCTCATCAGTCAAGTTGGGTTTCTGTATCTTGTTAGGTTGCTTCCAGGTCCTTTGTCATGAGTGATACCAACTAACAGCAGCCCAATAATGACAGAATGCTATGTTGCTGGTCCTGGGTCATCCTCACAGCCCTATTTGAGCCCTTGCTCCAAATCACTACTTCATTAAAAGGTTTTTTCTTTGGCCACGAGTCTCTATTTTACCTAGCTTGCTGTCACTCTCCAGGGATGGGCACCCACCGAAGACATGCCAAAGTCCAGGAGATGAAGTCTGACCATCTTTGTTTGAAGAGCATTCTGCCACACTTCTTTCTACAAGACTGATTATTTCACTCATTTGGAAGTCCATGAACACTATAATTCAAATGCATCTGCTTTTTTGTGCTTTTTTTTTTCCCCTGAGTTTTCCCTTTCAATGTCCAAATCTCACATGCATTTGGGGTGATCGGAAATACTATGACTAGCCTTGTGACGAGTCATCTAAAGAGAAACCCCTACCTGTAAGGATTTCTACCTGTAAGGAGCAAAGACGAGTGAGGAAAATCAAATGTCAATGGAAAAATTAGTCCAGTGGATTACTGGATCATTTGAAACTCCATTTTCAAGATTCTGGGAACAGAAGAACGAGACATTGACTGGCATCCACTAGTGACCTGTCAGAAAGAAATCTCATCCTTGATAGACTGGAAGAAAATCACAAGAAAACCAAGCAGATTAGTCAGAATTTGGGGGAATTTCTGATATGATGGTCACCCTATGGGTTTAGAATGGAATTTATTTTCAAACTCAATTTTCAGCCAATCAATAGACATGTAAATAAGGGAATCACAACACAAGGACCATTTGTATCCCTTAGAATAATCAACCGTGTTCCATACAAAGGCAACATTTTCCTATGGACAAATCAGAAAGAGAAAAGGTTAGGGAAGGAGGAATGTAAATGAAAAACAGGGAAGAAGTGGGTGAAGAGCTGTTACAACAAATGCAAACAAAGCCATGGAATGCAATGTCCATGGATTTTTTTAAAGGAAAACTGATTTTTGCAGTCAAACGCCATCCAATTTCAATAAAAATTTAGAGAGAACAAAAACACAGTTTGTCTCAAGCACACTTTGATACTGAAAATGAAACCTTTGCTCTTTCACGGTCTAAAGCTGTCTTTTGCTGCAGAGATGCCCCAGGCAATGTGTTATTTGGTTCTTGACTCTTGAGTCCTGATCATTGTAGATCCAAGTAAAGTGAAACCTTGACAGCTTCAACCTTTCCTACATTTGTCATGATGCTGACTATTTGTGAGCTTGTAGGAATTTGATTTTCTTTACATTGAATTGCAATCTATACTGAAGGCTGAAATTCTTGATTTTCATCAGTATGTGCTTGAGGTATTCCTCGCTATCAGCAAGTGAGCTTTGTCAACCACATAGAAAAAGGGGTTAATAAGTCTGCCTCCAGGCCTAATGCTGAATTCTTCTTCCTGTAATTCAGCTTCTAAGATTATTTGCTCAGTTTGCTGATTGAGTTAGCATGGTGAAGGGGTTCAGACATGCAGCACACCTATTTTTTACTTTGAATGAAGCAATAAAAGTCACTTATTCTACGCATACCACAAGAGCAAAATTGTGTGCTCTGAAGTCTCAATTATTTGTATTTTTATCCATATTTTGGAATTCATGTAGCCAGTTGGCTTAGCACAGTTAATAAAAATGGAAGGACATCTTTCTGGTAACCTCTCCTTTCAACTAAAATACATTGCATATCAACAATGACATGTCTTGTTCTGCATACTCTTCTGAATTTAAATTGAACATCTGAGAAATTACTGTCCATTTATGGATGCAACTGCTTTGTTTTGTTTTTAGCCCACAATTACTTATGTATGATAAAAATGGCCCGCTCAATAAAGTCAGCATTCTATTGGATTCCTTAAATAGGCACAAATACATATGTCTTTCAGGCAGTTGGTCGGCTACTGGGTTTCTAAATCTCTTGGTATAGATGAGTGAGCACTTTCAGCATTGCATTTATTTGTGGAAACATCTCCATTGATATTCTCTTCATTGTTGGATCCTTGATACATCTGTCAGTGCCTTGGGTTTTTTCTTTAAATGCTATCAATTCTTGACCACGCTGTACTGCCAAAAAGCCTGGAAGTGAGCCAGGAAGCTGGGGGACCACAGACTGGTGGAGGGAGAGTCACAAGAATCTGAAGTTGACAATTCTACCTTCTGCTGATGACAGCAGAGCTGGTAGCTCTGGCAGTACAGTGAGTCAATGGGCCAGATGTGAGACCTTGACCAGCAATAAGGGACGGAGGCGGTTTAAATGGTTATCCCTCCAAGGCAGGTCTGTGCCCTCACCACGGGCTTGCACTCACCCTAACCTTCCCACAATTGCATGGCTGCTCACAGAAGACCCCAGCCAGGAGTTGAGTTCTGTGTGTTCAACCACATCCTGGGGGAAATCTCCACTGAACCCTAACTGAGCCAAGGTGACACAAACCATAGCGATGACACTTGCTGGCTCATTTGTTTATAGAATTGTTGAGTATTTTAACTCTAGGCTTAATACTTTTCTCAGGTCTTTCCGGTTGAGAATTTCAGAGGTGGATGCTTCCTTTTTGATTTTCAGACTTCAGGCCTTTTTGCAAGTTTCATTATAAGACTTTATCTTCTGGAGCCCCATATGACAGTGTTTCTTCAAAGACCTTTTACCTTAGCTACTCTTCATTCAAGATCAAATGTCACATTCTCTTCGGACATCTATTTTTTCTCATTTGTTTTCTATCTTTGTAATGACCTTTTTCATGTGTAATAAATATCTTTGATACAATCTGCTCAACTCTGCTCTTAGGAGGTTAGTGTTCAGTGAGGCAAATCTATTCTTGAAATGGCCCCTTATTTCAGGGCAGATAGACTCAATACCTTGACTCTTAATGGATTTGTTTAGATTGTCTTCAGCTTCAATTTGAACTTGATATAAACAATTGATGGTCTATCCCATGCATGTCCCTGGCCTTGTTTTTACTGATGAGATCAAGTATTCTATAATATATACAAGTATATACTCAAGTATATATGATATAAAGGCTTCAAGTACTTTGTGGAAAATCTTATTAGCTTTCAGTTTCCTTTTTTCATGAACTTTTTGAAGCCTCCATATATAAAGTTGAAAACTTTAGATGTATCTAAATTGTTTATTAAGAGTATATATTCACATCCATCTATCTATCTATCTATCTATCTATCTATCTATCTATCTATCATCTATCTGACTAGAGAGAGATTGAATGTCAATTCTTCACTTTGTGTAGTTCAGGGGAATTTGGTTTCTGTAGATCTTCATTGGGGACAGCATTAGGAAAGGTGTTGATGACATCCTCTCGCAGCGAACATGAAAAGCTTCAAACAGGCTTGAGGACACAGAGGCAAATCCATGAGGTGATGTGGTAAAGATGTTATCAAAAGAAAAGTGTGAAGCTTTATAATGTGAGGGAAAGAGCCCAGGGAAGAAACAACTGGTTTTCAACTTGGTTCTTGGCTGAAATTTGGATGAATATCTTTATCTTTCTGAAGCTCAATGTCCTCATGAGCAATGCATATGTGTGTACTCATGTGTGCACGCATGTTTACAGGCACATGCATGTGTGTGAGTGCATGCATGCAACAAAACCCGCCAGCATGATGTTTTAGAGCACTTGCTGTCTCTGAAGCTTCCTGTTTATTCAAGATGGCACAGAATTTCCTGATACGCTTTGTTTAGGGGTAATGTTTGAAAGGTTGGCAGAAAGTGGAATTAAAAAAATAGAAATATCCATGAAGTTTTTAAAGCCCTGTTTGTACTCTTATATTCTAATATATTCTTTATATTCTAATATTTTAAGAAACTGTTGTTTAAAGTCAACGCCTTGGGATGTTCACCAGAAGTGACCCATGGAAACAGAATGTTGGCCAGGGGAAGAGGGAATCACTTACCTGCCCAGTTCATTTTTTATGGATAGAACAGACTGGTGTTCAGCAGGGAACAGTCACAGACACTGCACAAAGGTGGCATGAGATGTCATTTGGGTGTTAAATGTCTTAGGGGAAAATGTGAAAGGGGACAAAGGTTCAGTGGTGCCTGCTATAAAGAAGGCTTCTGTGTGTCCTCCCTGCCAAAGGAGAAAGGTCATTGTTGTGTACACTCTTCAAAATATATTATAAATAGAGAAAATTAATTTTTTTCAATACTGGCTGAGTAGGGTCAGCTTCAAAAAACCACAATAAAGTGGGAGAAACTGAACAGAAACTGACTCTTGGTGAAGTGTTGGAGGAAGCAAGGGCTATAAAATGGGATGTCAGACGGCAGAGCTTCCCAAAGAAATGTGGAGAATGAGGAAAATGAGGCAAATCCTTATTTGGAGACAGGGATAAAGACTAGAGCAGACATAAAGTTGTCAGGCATGACAAAAACACCAAGCAACCACAAAAAAGAGGATATGATTTCCTGAAAGGCAGAAAGCGTGACATAGAAGCCATCAACTCCTCATTTTCTCCCTCCCTCCCTACTCCCCCCCCTCAAGAAACCTTGATGATTTATAAATTATTATTGTTTTTTCATACTGCCCTGTCCTCCAGATATGAGGTTTTATGGAGATTCTGGTGGGAAATAAAAGTGGAAAATATCTTGAATAAGCAAGCGTAAGCAACATGTGTACAGGCTGCTTGAGGCAGCAACCAGTACCAGCAGGTAGGTGAAGCCCACATGAACCCTGACCCACGTGTTCTTAGAGTCCATCAAGTCAATTCAAACTCACAGAGACCCAATGTAGAGAGGAGTGAACCTCTGCCCGGTCCTATGGGACCCTGGCCATCAGTGCTGTGTCTGAACCCATCTCTGGAGGTACAACACCTGTCCGCTCCCATTGGAGGGCCTTCCACTGTTTCATACAAGCATGATACTCTGGACCCTCTTCAGAACAGGTCCCACATCCATGATGTCTTACCATCCAGGCTTCTCAGGAGTATTTGGTCTTGTACTTCTTCCAAGACACATTTGTTTTTTCTTTCCTTTTAACAATATATGTGATATTTTCCACCTTTTAACAATATATGTGATATTTTCCACTAACACCATAATTCACAGGCATTCATTCATCTTCCATATTCCTTATTCTTCAAATATCCAGTTCTCGCTGTCGTACGAGGTAACTGAAAACACCACGACATGAGTTACATGCATCATACTCTTCACAGGAGCATCTTTGATCTATAACAGTTAAAGGGGTCTTTTTGCTGCATGTGTGCCCAAGTGCGATATATCCCTTACCTATTTGACTTCTGCTCCATGATCCTTGGTAATGGATCCAAGTTCTTGACAACATTTCCTCCATTTTCACGATGTTGTCTGTGGGTACAGTTTGAGGATTTTTGTATTCTGCACATTTACTATCGGCTCTAGTCCAATCAGCAATAAGTGAATCTGGTCCTCTTGGCTTCCAGTAAGGCCCGTTGTCATCTGTTTAATGCAAGTTGTAATGAACCTTCTTCAAATCCTGATGCTCTGGTCTCGTTCTCTAGTCCAACTCTCTACTCATTTTCTCATCATACAGGTTGGATAAGTATGATGAAAGTTATAACACTAATGCACACTTTTCATAATTTTAAGCCAAACAATTTTCCCCTTTTCTGTTCAAATGGCATTCTCCTGTTCTATGGATAGTGTCCATATGAGCACAGTTAAGTGTTCTGAAATTCCCGTCCGGCATAATGTTATCCATAATTTGTTTTGATCCACACAGTTGGATATATTTGCATAGTCAATAAAGCACAGGTGAACATCCTTCTGGTATTCTCTGCTTGTGGCCACGGTCCTCAGATATCCTTTGTTCCACATCCCCCTCTAAATTCTGCTTGACTTGCTGGTACTTTGCTGTTTATGTACAGCTGCAGTGATTTTGGAATTTTCTTCAGCAAAAGTCATTTGCATACAATATTAATAATCATTATTGCTAGCCGCCATTAAGTGAGCTCCAAAACATAGGGACCTTATGCACACAACAGACCAAAACACAGGAGGGTCCTGCACCATCTTCACACTCCTTCCTCTGCCTGGACCCACGGGTGCAACCACTGTGTCAATCCATTTTGTTGTGGGTCTTCCTGTTTTCACCACCCCTCCATTTTACCAAGCCTGATGTCTAACTGCAGGGATTAGTCTCTCCTCAAATATGTCCAAAGGACGTAAGGCAAAGTGACCCCTGTTTTCAAGGAACACTCTGGCTGCCCTTCTTCCAATACAGGTCAGGTTGTCCTTTTCTGCAGCCCATGGCACTCTTCAGCATTCTTTTCGAATGCTACAATGTAAACGTATCGACTCTTCTGCAGTCTTCCCTATTCAATGTCCAGCTTTCCCAGGCATATGCTGCAGTGGAGAATGGAAGCAGAAGTCAAGAGAGCAAATATGTATTTCAGCGGGAAATCTGCTGACCTAGAACCTCTGTAGAGATGTACCTGACCACAAGTCACTGTGTTCCCCATTGCATCCTATGGATTCAGGTAAGAAAAAAGTCCTTGACAACTTCAACCTTTTCTCCGAGTACCACGATGTTCTCTATTTACCCAATGGTCCAGTTGTAAGGATTTTGGTCTTGTTCACATTGAGTTGTAACCTCTGCTGAAGGCTACCGTCCTTTTCCCAATGGAAAAACTCAAGAGCATATTATTTCCTTTGATTTCCTAACTATAGGGCTTTACACATTTCACTCTAATACATCGCCTTCTTTTTTAAATAAATCATTTTATTGGGGGTTTGTGCAACACTTATCATCATCCATACACACATTGTGTCAAGCACCTTTGTACACCTGCTGACACCACCATTCTCAAAACATTTCCTTTCTACTTGAGTTCTTGACATCAACTCCTCATTTCCCCCTCCCTTCCCGCATGAACCCTTGATAATTTATAAATTATTATTGTTTTGTCATATCTTACACTGCCCTATGCCTCCCTTCGCCCACTCCTCCACAGTCCATCCTCCAGATAGGAAGTTCTATATAGATCCTTGACATCATTTCTCCCTTTCTATCCCTCCTTCCCCCACCCTCCCGGTATCCCCACTCTCACTACTGGCCTTGAGGGGTTCATTTGTCCTGGATTCCCTAATATATTGTCTTCTTAAGCTGCCCTCTGCAATTTCCTGTTCAGCTCTCATATTTCCTAACTTCTCATATTCATTTTAGCTTATCTACATTCTAGAGAAAGTCTCAGGGTTAACTCCGACATTAATTTTGGTTTCTCTCACTTTCCTATCAGTTTAGTGAAGTGAGCTATCGCTTCCTTTTCCCAAATCTGTCTCAGTCTGGAGATATCCTTAAACCCATTCACTAGGTTTGGCCTTGATAATATTTGAAATGTCAATGCCATAACTTTCAACACCACAGCAGCACACAAACCAATACAGTGTGACAAACACATTCTAATGCTGACTGAGTCGTAGTGTAGATGTGAAAAGAGACAGGATAAAATTGGCATGCAAATGAGTCTTATAAATGAAAAGATAGAATACATAACCACACACATACAAGTACTAAGTTTCTAATGAAACATATTTAAGCTGGTCTCTGCAATCAGTGAATGGTTGTTGAAAAGGTCTCTCACTAATACACTTGTTTTAGTTTCATTAGAGGGCCTTTAAAAATAGAAAACTTTTGTGCTATTGGAAACATATTTTTTCAACAGTTTAATTGACATGTAATTTACATATCATACAATTGAGCATATCAAGCGGGGTTGTACTATCACCATATCTATCTTAAAATATCCCATCCCTACTGGTTAATTGTCTTTAAAATGAGCTTGGAATCACGATCAGTTCTAGTGTGACCTCTCCTTCCCACCTTCTTTATTTACTCCTAGCATCGCTTCCCCTCCTTATCGCCCACCCCTACTCCTGCAAACCCTCTGATACGTGTATCAGCTATTATCATTATACATCAGGCCTGGGCTTCACAGCTGGGAAACCCAACAGAAAACGGTACAAGGCAAGTCACATTGTGGTGGTAAGGAGAGGATCCTATTCGTCTAAAGACAAAAATAGAAATAATGTGTGAGAGGAAGAAGACACTTACTAACATTCAAAAAGTCAGGGAAGACATTTCTGTCATGGAACAACTCAGAGATACTGTACCCAGAACAAATTCAGGATAAGTCTACAGGGAAGTCAACTGGCCAAGTATGGTGTTCAAGCCAGCATAATCAAGATCATAATCATCTCTGCTAGACAGTAAGGCTGCTTGGGACACTTGCCTTGGGCTAGAGTGAGTCTGCCAGGGACTTGTGTGATGATATACTTTGTAGATGGATTTGGGGGCTCCCACTGTCCTTCATGGCCTTCTACAAAGTGGGTGTTCATAAATTTAGCTCTGATACTTTTCTCTTCACCAGAGTTATTGTAATTGCCATCTTTGGATGACAGACACTCTTCCAATTGAAAGGCAGACACCATCTACTTCCCCCCCTTTTTTTCCCTAATTTAAAGTTTTTATCAAAAATCCCCCCAAATATCAAAATAATATATTTTTAAAAAGAAAATTCCAGATTACACATTGCATTCAATTGCTCTGTCCCTTCCAAATTCAATGTGCAATTTATTAAGTTATTATCACTCATGACCTTTAAAAAAAATACAGACCAGCTGATTTTCAGATTGGTCCTCAGTCTCAGTTTGTCAGATGTTTCCTTTATACAGAGACACATGTGTGCATACATTTTGCCAGAAATTCCACAGAAGTGATGCTGTAGCCTTCTCAGTGTGATAGGTAATCATGGACAAGTAAAATAGTACGGCTATTAAGGTTTCAGATCATACCTGTACCTTCCTCCTCACCGTACTTTGCTGTGGCACTCTTATCTTCAGTGATTATTTCAGGAAGGTGGGTATTGAGCTGGGCCATGATATAACAACTAATTGTTCTTAAGTTGGGCCTAGGATTTAGTGCAAACCCAGAACTCATTCCTGGATCTATGCTTAAAAAAAAACTTACTGTAGCTTGAGAATTAATTCATATGCCACATTATTCCACAGTTCATGTCAAGCATAATTGTACAATTGCACCCATAATCAGCCTCTACAGATACTTTTACTTCCTGGGGTTACTATTAAGCCTCTAACTAATCTCCTTTAGATTTCTTCCCCATGGACGGATACTGCTCAGCAATTTTACAGGAACATTTCTCCAAATAAAACAACCGCTGTGAGATGGAACAAGCATTTTAAGGAGGGTTGTGAGGATTTCAATCATAAATTCAAGGCAGAAAGGTCATCCCAAATGGTTATAGAAATTGCTCTTCAGAATTTCAAAAGACAATCTTGATTTCTTGGATATAGAAAACCATAGGGGCCATGATAACGTTTTAAACAACAACAACTGCAAACATTTGGGACTACTCAATTTGCTCGTCATTTAGAGATTGGGGAGGCAACCTGAGTGATTTAGCTAATAGGAAACACTCATAGAAGACACTGGTCAGTTTTACTGTTTTTTTTTTATATAAAAGAGTCCTCTCAGAATCAGGGTTGGAGTGGGGGTGTTTGGAGGCGGGGGAGGGGGGGAATCTTCAAACCATCAAGGAAGAACCACCACCCGAGGCTTACATGTGAAATCCTTGTCTGAGGTGGCGGAACAAGCAGAGGGCAAAGTACAGAGACCAGGAGACACAATGGGAAGAGGGGCTGCAGCTATGAGCAACAGGCAGAGGAGCAGGCAGGCTTCCTGGTCCTGTGGCACAGAGTCGAAGAGCCCATGTGGCCGAGAGACTGAAGAGCAGACAGATGCTTGGCATTGGGTTAAAGAAAGATGGGTTGCTGTATCCTTAATGTTTTCTGAGTCTAACTTGTACTAGCTTGTTAAAGTTCACTTGTTAATAACCCCCATCATCATGAATGTCGTCTGGGAGCCCTGTGTGGTGACCACAAGGGCTTGACCACAGCAGAGAAGTCGAACTCTTGGGAGGAGAGGTTGGTGTCAGAATAGTAGAGAAAAATGGAGGGCCGAGGCATGTCTGACCTCTGCCTTGTGGCAGTTCAAGGGGGGCTAATGTGCACTTGCAGTCTCCTCTCCCATCCTGTCACCAAATGAGATCAGGGATGGCTTCTGCATAATTTTCTCAGTAAGACGGTTTTCATTTATGTGGTAGGGGGTTGTAGATGGATAGTTGGCACATTAATGGTTTGCTGGGGTTGGAAATTGGTGGAAAGGGGTCCTGGGGCAGGGGAAAGCATTCTAGGACAATATAACTGTTCTCTCTTGTTTGTGCTGATGATAAAGAAACAGAACACAGTTAACAAAAGTCCTTCACTTGCATGCTGCTTTAAAAAGGTGAAGACAGTTTAAGTAATTAAAACTATGAGACAGATATGAGTTTGATTTTTATCTTTGTCATGGTTCTTTTTACTTGGGAGGCTTTAAGCAAGTTATAGAACTCTTTTGATTCCTACCTATAACATGGAGCAAATAATAACAACTTTCAATAGCTATTATGATGATTACTGTAATATATACAAGATGCTTAGAACTGTGCAGGTAACATAGTTTATTACATATTGGGAAAATTAGAGTGATTATTTTTATTAGTTGCAAGAAGACATCTTGAGTCAGAGGAGAAAACATTAACTTGTTTTGCATATCAAATTATTCCCTCATAAAACCAAAATAATTTCCATACCATGAATTAAATATGAGGGCTGTTTAAATGCTCTTTAAAGTATAATTGTTTTAAAAAGCTTAAATCCTACCAGGAGTTTTTGTAACCAAAAAGCATTTGATAATTAATGACAAATTGGTATAGTAATTAAACCCCTATTTTTTGTTTGGTTGTTGTTGTCTAGTTTTAAAGATAAAACTGACCACTACAGAGAAGGAATAACAAGACAACTGGGCACAAAAATGGAGAGAGTATTAATTTGGAGCTTTATCTCATCTAAATACTATCTCATAGGCGGTGAAAGTAGAGTTTTTCTTTTTCCAGGAGGTGAGGTGGCACATTCATAATTCCCTTTGGAAGTGGCAGCATGAGGTTTATGCCTATGAAGGGGTAGTAAAAGATGTTTCAAATTTCCAACTTTTCAAAATCACCCCTGAGACCCCCCTCCCCTCCTCTCAGTATTCTACCTTATGCCCGAGGGTTCTGTAATTCCCTGCAATGTCTCACAGGACACCAGGGCTATCACGGAAATGGCTCATGTACTTGTAGAGGTTGGCGAGTCAAGTCAGACAATAAACCACTGCCTCAAGTCCCAAGACTCAGAGATCAGATGGAGGAGAGTCAGTTATGGGATGCACAGCAAGAGGTGGCTTTTGCCCGAGCTTTGTGTTGTACAGCTATAGAGAAGCACAATTGCCAAAAGCGAGAGGAGAATTTTACCTTGGTTAACAAACCAAGACTTATGTCAAAATGGCTCTCTGAGTCCTAGGGTGGTAATTGGTTTCTGCTTGGTGATCCTCAGCATGACTCAGCACAGGAACTGGCCTCCAGATTCTCAATCGGGAAGTCAAAAAGAAGGCATTGTTTCCATGGCTTTGGCTTTGATGCAAGTGTGTTTCAGCATCAAAAGGTTAGGTGGAAGACATATTAGTTATCATTGCCCTTGTTAGATGGGCCAGATCTGATTTTAGTGAGTTCTGCCATTGCCAACCTCTTGGTTTCCCTAAGTAATAATAGAGCTGAAGCTTTGTCTAATAAGGAGCAGCTTAAAACAGGAGTTCTTGCTTTAAAGCAGATACTCGAGATGGCAACTAATCTGGGGCTTACAAGAGTGGTCCTAAATGTTGGATGCAGACCGAATCCAAAAAAACTAAGCGTGGTGACTTGAGGCAAACCTGGAGTAAGGTGAGGAGTCAAGGTACATCCTGCTTGAACCCTGCCTCTTAGATACAATTGAGAGCTCCAAAGTGGAATCGTCGCCTCAGGCGTGCGGTTGCTGCCGGGAGGTCCTGTCAAGCAGGTTCCAACTCACAGGGATCGTATGTGCGACAGAGATGGCCTGGTTCTGCACCAGCCTTTTGAGATAGCTGCTATGTTTGAGCTGATTTTGCAGACAGCACCTGAACGCACCTCCTTGAGGACTTCCTCTTCTTTACTGGCCCTCTATTTAACTGAGCAAGCACGGTGTCCTTTCTGAGAGACTGATCTCTCCTGGTGACATGCCCAAAGTACGTAAGACCAAGTCCTGACATCCTCACTTCTGAGGAGAATCTGGTTGTACTTATTCTAAGACAGAGGGTTCCTTTTTCTGGCAGTCCATGGTATTTTCACCATTCTTTGCCAACACAGTAATCCTAATACCTCAATTTTACTCTGATCTTTCATAACCAGTTTTCACATGCATATGAAGTCATTGGATTTACCAGGACCTGTATCAGGCAAGCCTTAGTCCTCAAAGTGACATGTTCACCCTTTAACATTTCAAAGAAGACTTGTGTAGCACATCTGCTTAATGTACTGCACTCTGATTTCTTGACCGTCGCTTTCACGATCGATCATTGATTGTTTATCCAATTGCTTCCCCATTTATCATGATGTTGTCTACTGATCTAATTGTAGGGTTTTTTGTTTTCTTTCCTTTGAGTTGTACTCCATATCAAAGGCTGTTGCCTTTGCTCTTCCTTACTGAAGGCTTCACCATATACTTCACATTGACTGTGCTCTTCTTTTCCATAGAATGGAGAAAAGGAGTGTGCTGTGGGTGAAGGTAATTTGTTTTTCATAGGCAATTTGTCCAATTTAGTGGTAAATGAAAGATAATATCAGGTTACATTTTTATATTACTCCATTTCCTTGGTGAACCGGCTTGGGTCAGAGTTTATTTGGAAAAGTTGGTTTATTTTTCTTTCTTTTCATTAGTCAAATGGAAATTTGGTTTCCTTCAATATTCAACACATAAATGCCAATGAAGCATTGGAATGCTGTTTCTCACTGTAGCAATGAGGAACCATCAGATTCATTGCTGGCTCGGGTAAAATACATTTGCTCACTCATTTATGCTCTCAGGCATAAGATCCATAATATATATCATCTGATTGATCCTCATTTACAAATACTAAAAATCCTGCTGAATTTTTTTTTACTGAGCCCCCTCCAACAGTAACTTAATCTTTTTAATTTTTCCCAGTCTAGTAAGTAAGAAATGTAGCTCATTGTTATTTTAATTTACATTCCCATGGGTATTGAGTTTGAATACATTTTCATATTTTTATTATTCATTTGTATTTCCTCTTCTACAAATAGCTTATTCATTTATTCTTCTCACTCTTCTTGTTTTGTTTGTCCATTGTGTGAATTAATAAGAGTTCGCCGAATATTGAAGATCGCAACGTTTTTTTATCCGATTTTATTACAAATACGGTTCCCTAGGACTTCATTTCCTGTGGCCCATTTTACTGTGTGATTTGTCTCCTGTCAAGGAGAGTAGCGTGCTGACACTTCTGCGGCACACTGAGCCATTCACGTTGTGTGGCACACGTTCTATACTCCAGCAGGCACGCACGGAAAGGTGCCAGCTGCTTACAAATGTGCAGAGAAAGAGCGAATCAGCGGGTCACAATCAGAAGAGGGCAAAATATGTGTCCTGGAGGAATGCTTATTAGCTGAAAAGCATGTTCTTGGATGTGTTTATGTATACACAGGCACCTTTGCTATCAAAGTCGCTGTGCATTTCATTGTGATCACCAAAGCACAAGTCCACACTCATGGTCTTGCTTGGAAATGGGGCTATTTAAGATTAGGTAACATCAAATCAAACTGGAGATGATGAGTCCTAATTCTTAATAAAGAAGAAAAGAAAAAGAAACTCACATGAAGGCAGCATCACAGGCAGCTACAAGTTGAGGAATGCCAAGACTTGCAGGAGTCACAAGGAAGTGGGAGAGGTGTATAAGACAATCTCTCCCTCGGCACCTTCAGAAGAAGTCGTCAGGGCCAATGCTCAGAACAGATATTGATGCCATCCAGAAGTGAGACCCCAAACCCTCTCAGTGGATACATGCACAGAGGATAAGTCTAGATTTTGTTAGAATTTGGATCTCAAGAATTGTCGCATAGTTTCTACATGGTCCTGACGATGCTGTGCAGTTGGACAAGATTAGGATGCTGCTGCTATCATGGATGATACTATCAGAATATCTATGGATAACAATAGAGATTTGCTCTGTAATCTGGAGAGATCTTGGCATAATATGGCTTCCGTGTTCTTACTACATCTAGCATAAAGGAAGAATATGCTGAAAGATACCATAGGTACATTTTATTTTATTTATTTATTTTTTATTTTAGGCATCACTGCCCTCAGGTGGTGGGAGTAGGAGGCCCAGCCTTTGCTCCTGGGAGCCGGAATCGAACCTCCATCCCAGTGGGCCGCAGTCCCACGCACAACCACTACGCCACCGGGGTTCAGCCATAGGTACATTTTAATATCGCTCAAACAATGGTGAATGTATATGGAATACTCATTATAATAAGAGAAAGAGATGTGCTTACATATAAGAATAGGCATGAGGGCTGAGCCCCGGTGGCGTAGTGATTGCGCGCGGGACTGCGGCCCACTGGGACGGAGGTTCAATTCCAGCAGTGGGGCTGGGCCTCCTACTCCCACCACCAGAGAGCAGTGATGCCCACAAAAAAAAAAAAAAAAGAATAGGCATGAAAGGTTCAAATCCCTCAGGCAGGGGCGTTTGTCCACTCCTGAACATGTTACAGACTTGCAAACGCTAGAGAGCAGTGGTTCTCAGTCCTCCTCACGCTGTGACCTTCACTATAGTCCTCGTGTTGTCATGACTCCCAACCATAAAGTTGTTTTCGTGGCTACCTCCTAACTGTAATTTTGCTTCTATTGTGAATCAGGCAGCCTCTGTGAAAAGTTCCCAATGTTTGGCCCTCAAGGGGGTTGCCACCCACAATCTGAGAACCACTGCTATAGAGGGTATCTATAGATCTGAATTTGCTCCATGCCTATGACTTTAATCTCTCAACTCAACTCTCTGCCACAAAGTTCATTTTGACTCATAGTGACCCTGTAAAACACACTGCCCTCATGGCTTTCCCAGACCATAAATCTTTATAGGACCAGAAAGCTTCCACTTTCTCCAGAAGAGCAGCTTGTGGGGTTGACAGGTAATCCGCTAGGCCACCAGGGGGCCTTGGGTTTTGTGTATAAGTAAAACAACAGTTTCAGAATGCTTTGATGAGTAAGAAGACCTCATTGCCATCAAGAGTAATCCTAACTTTTAGAAATGTATAGAGTTTTATGACTGACATTGAATTTAGAGTTTTGCTTACATTGCCCAGTTATGCAAGATAAATGTGAGACTGTAAGATATTAGGGTGAAAAATCTGAATTAACTGGAAATTGAGAGGTCATGCCAAACAGGATGAACTAATTTTATTTTGTGACCTTCCACTCACAGAGAACTGGTAAACAGCTTCGACAAGTGCCCATGAGGTGCTCTGTGGGGCAGTTATAGATACGGGTAACACTGGAAGCATCTGAAGTTGGGATTCATTTTTCGGCAATGTTATTATCAACCTGAGAGGGCTGGCCTGGCTTCTTCATCCACAGCTCCCAGCTGGCTCTTTCCATCCTAGGGGGTCTCCTCTTTTCCAGAGACCAGCTTGAAGATGGGGGGAAGCCTCTGTCATCTGTCGCCTTTACTACCAAGAAGCTTGTTTTGTTTGTGCGGCACATTTTGTTTCCTCCAAGTAACATAGCAAAACAATGAGGTTGGAGTTTCGGGTGCTAACTAGATTTCCCCCAAACCACTGCCATCCTGTTGATTCTGACTCGTATCAATCCACCCCTGTATTCTCAAAGTATGAATCTTATTGGGAGGAGAAAATCTCATCTTTCTCATGAGGAGAAAGATGGTTTGGAACTGGTGGTTTTGAAATGCTGACCTTGTGGTTGTGAATCCAATGCATGGCCTACTACATCACCAGGGCTCCTTGTAGCTGGTCTCTGAGACTATTAAAATCACCTCTTTGGGGGAAGTACTTTTAAAACCCAATGAACATCTGAATATATGATAGGCAAAAAGTTTTTCATTGCTACAATGTCTGTTTTGCCCTCCTATTAAAACTAGACTCATCATCAATCTTATAATAGTATCACATTATCATCATATTATCAATATTATGTTTTTTATAAATGGTACATTATGCTTAGTATTTAGATAAATAGCTAAATTGACTAAATGTTGTTAACTTCAAAGGGCATCAGGTCTTTATGAAAACACGAAAATCCTGAGACGATAAAGGAGATAAGGAAGATGTTGAGCATCATGGGAGTAATTACACTATTAAATAAAGAGGAAGTAGTTATGGAAATTTGAAAAATATTTGTATAACATTGATTTGTACACATGGAAAAGATAATTATTTCATAGATGAGGGGGGAGTGCTGAGAATATTCCTCACAAAGGAAAAAGTGCATACATAAAAATACATAAAAGTGCATCAAAAAATAAAATGTGATGTGTCCACAGAACTACCTTTATTTCATGTGTGTGTATTTGAGTATATCTGTGTTGTGTGTGTGAGAGTATGCCTGTACGAGTACACACACACACACACACACACACACACACACACTTTTCTGTCAACTCATGCAACCCATTCTATTGGGGCCCATGCATCCTCGTATGTTAACAGAGGAGCTCTCTTACCTCTGTAGGATTCTCAGTGACTAAGGCTTTGGATGTAGACGACCAAACCTTTCTTCCATCTCCTTCTTAGTGAACTCAAACTGTCCATCTTTCACTGATAAATTGATGGCATTAACTATTGCCACCATGCAGACTCTGATTCAATTATGAAGAGATACACATACTGAATCACCTCCATTCCACACATGGGGCAACAAAAAAGAGGAAGGTCCTTAATGAGATGAATGGATGCAGAGCCTATAACAAGTGCCTTAGTATGACACTTATGAGGATGGCATGGGACCCTACAGGGGTTTGTTCTATTGCGCATAGAATAGCGATGAGTTGGAACTGATTTGAAGACACCTGACAACATAGTGCCTAAGACCTATGGTGCTATGAAGACAGTGTCAGCTACAGATAGTCAGCAGAAGAACTGGTTTCATTACATTAAATATATCTCGGGACATGGAGAGTTCTTTTCCAAGGAAAGACTGCCGTGTGCTCTGTCGAGAACACCAGGCTCAGAGGTCTATGGGAGTGGGACGGTCCAGGTGACCAAGTGTGGGGCTGGCAGACTCTGACAATCAGAGGCATGACAACACAGAGAGAGTCTCGTGACACGGAAACCCAAGGGAAGACTGAGCAGCTCACTCTTCACCTGTGGGTTGGGGGGCACACCTGTCTGGTCCAAGTGTCAAGTCGCTCAATCAGACTCATCTTAAAGAGACATCTAAGAAAGGCAGCCACTTGTGGTGACCACCTCAGAAGTGGAATTTTAGAAAATTATTCATGTGATTCAGACATCCTTTGAAACCTTCCTAGTGCTGGAATCTCTGGGGATATAGTTGCTCTCAGAGAGCATGTTGGGAAGACTGGTTGAAGTGATATCATTGATATTTTTAATGTGTAATCTCAGAGGGCAGTGTTACTCTTTTAAAAATAAAACAAATAAAAATAAAATAATCCTCTAGTTTTCATTGCTGTGTTTCCTGTGTGTTTAACTATTTCCTGTCTGCTGGCTTCTCCACAAACACATTCAAGGAGCATATGGCCTTCTTACAGGTCAGAAAATTACCCTTTATCTGTCTCTTCCATGGATTTTTCTCCAATTCCCTGAAATCCTTCTCCTTATCACATCAGAGACCTCAAAAGCGAGTTGACTTTTGCCCACTTGACTGCTACATTGGCTATTCCCAAACTCCAAGTCACCCCTTTCAAATTTCATACTGCCAGGCTTCTTGAGGACATTGTTTTTCACCAGCAAGAGGGAGTCTCTCCACAAAACAGTTTGTTTCCATACGTGCATTGCTTGACTCTACTGATGATAGTACCATGTAGTTTGATCAGAATGGTTGTATATAGTAGACATTTTTTTAATTGTGTCTTTTTTCCCCTCAAATGGAACTATGTACTTATGTACCTGTGACTTGTAGTGACTGTCTTTAACTGTTCTGATTCTACCCCACTGATTCACTTGTTTCTTTCTTTTTTCTTAATCATTTTATCGAGGGCTCATAGAACTCATCACAATCCATGCATACATCCATTGTATGTCAAGCATATTTATACATCCATTGCTCTTATCATTCTAAAAACATTTGTTTTCTTTTTAAGCCCTTGGCATTGACTCCTCATTTTTCCCCTACCTCCCTGCTCCCCTTCCCGAATGAACACTTGACAATTTATAAATGATTACTGTGTCATATGTTACACTGTCCAATGTCTCCCTTCACCCATTTCCCCTTGTCTGTACCCCAGGGAAGAGGTTATATATAGATCCTTATAATCAGTTTTCCATTTCTACCTGACCTTCGCTCCACCATTCTGATATCACCACTCTCACCACTGGTCCTGAAGCGATCATCTGTCCTGGATTTCCTTTATTTCCTATATTTCCCAGTTCCCTTCTGTACCAGTGTACATCCTCTGGTCTAGCCATATTTTTAAGGTAGAATTGGGATCATGATAGCGGAGGGGGGGAAGCACTAAAGGAAAGCTATATGCTTCATCATTGTTACACTGCACCCTAATTTGTCTTCTCTCTGCAACCCCTCTGTTAGGAGAAGTCCATTACTTGCAGATGGGCTTTGGGTCCCCAACCTGTATTCCCCCTTATTTACAATAATAAAATTGTTTAGTTCTTTGGTGCCTGATGCCTTCAACACCTCATTGTCACACATGCTGATATGCTTCTTCCATGTGGGCTTTTTTGCTCCTCAGCTAGATGGCCACTTATTTACCTTCAAGTCTTTAAGACCCCAGATGTTATAACTTTTGATAGTCAAGCACCATCAGCTATCTTCACCACATTTGCTATGTGCATGTCTGCCTTCAGAAAATGTGTCAAGAAAGTGAGCATCATAGAATTCCAATTTATAGAGCAACATGTTCTTGCATTGAGGAAGTACTTGAGAGAAGACCAATGTCCACCTGCTGTCTTAATACTGAATCTATAAATATATGCATGTAGATCTATTTCCCCATCATCATGTATAAATGTTTACCTATATTCATAATTGTGTTTAGATGATACATTCTTGATTGTTCTTCATTTCTGTTGATAGTTAGAAGTTCTCTTCAAATCCTCTCTTTTATAAATTGTGAAGATATATGACACAATGTTTACCAATTCCATTTTCTGTCAGGTATAATTCAGCTAGAGCAAGTATATTATTATTAATCACTGCCATGATTCATGCCACCAGGACTAGATACTCAGTGCTCCCCAATCTACCTCTACCTTTCCTCTTCCTCCATCATGACAACCATTAATGGGCTTTGTTTTTTCTCATTTTGCCTGGTCCAGAGATGCTATATAAATGGAGCCATACCTTCTCTGTCCTCTAGATTCACCCACCATGTGGTATGGACAGGAACATATCACTGCAAACGTCCTGCTTCACATAAGCTCAGAGTGTGCAGGGCTATCTTGTGCTGTGGTCTTTCATTCAGTTAAGAAGCCAACTCCCCCCCCCCCCCACACACACACCTTTGACAGATGAGCTTGACAGCATATAAATGATATATAATGTCAGCCTTATCTGTAAAATCCCAAACAGCAAACTCCCTGCCACCAAGACAATGTCAACTCATCGTGACGCTGCAGGACAGGGTAGCACTAGTCCTGTGAGTCTCTGAAGCGGTAACTCTTTGCAGGAGTCTCAGAAAAGTGTCATGAGAATTAATGCAAGTCACACTAGAAAAGTCTCAGGACTGTATTTGCTTGTGTGAAGCTTTCAGTAGAATGAAGCTCTACCCAGGGAACATCAAGAAGTATGGCGGCTGCTTGATGGATGGCTATATGCTATATAATGTGTTCATATTTCTAAAGGTCCTACCTTGCTTCTATGCTATTGTAATTCTCTTTGCATAGAACTTCTGTTTTTCTATCTTGGATTATTGCAGTAATCACCAGATGTACCTTTCTTTTGTATACATAACTCGCAATTCTTTTTTTTTTCTTAAAAAAAATGCTTCCAGGCTGAGCCCCAGTGGCGTAGTGGTTGAGTGTGGAACTGTGGCCCGCTGGTTTGGCAGTTTAAGTCCAGCAGCAGCAAGGCTGGGTAGCTCCCATGACCATCAGAAGACAGTGATGCCAAAAAAAAAAAAAAGCTTCCTAAAATTTGAAACATCTCATTTTCTAGAATCAACTCTTCTAGATTGTCCTCTTGTCTGAAGAGTAAATGTAATTGCAAATGTTCTGGATGGGGTATATCTGTGGATGGGCAAATTCTGAGCAATGTGAAACCTTCTGTTCTTAATGTCTACACCACTCTAACCTTCTGGGTTATGAAATCTTTCTACCAATGTGAAGTCCTCAAACATGTCTTTTTTTGGCTTTGTATGATTGGGATGGCTGTATTTCTTAGGGGTGACTGTGGCCACTGAGTACTTTAAAAAGAATTGCCCTTTTCAGACACTGTGGTATTTGAAACTCCCTGCTGAGTAAACTGACTGCCCTGTGTTTTGAACTTCCAGTGGGGTCTGTCCAGACTTCCTTGGTGACTCTTCTTTGTCACAATACCCACTTTCCCCTGGTAGACAGTAGGTATCTCAGATTTTGAAAGGCAAAGGTACTATGTGAAAACTACAAAGCAATACCTCGTATGAATACAAATGCAAACACTCTCAACAGAATACTACCAACACCATAGGAGCATCTGTCAAGAAATCAAACAATATATTGATTTGGAAAAATCTACCTCCAAAACTCCTTCACAATTTTAAGAGGCCAAAGTCACTTTGAGGGCTGAGATGTACCTTTCAGTGGTCTCATAGTCTTTTGAAGGATGGACAGTAAAAGAGGAGACGTAGATGAAGAAGGGATGTCTTTCACTTGAGGGACTGGTGAAGAACTTGAACTCTGGACACTGGTTTGCAAGAAGAATGCTCAGTCTCAGAGGAAATGCAACTGCAATGCCTTTTAGAAGAAAGGATGCTGAGACCTCGGTTTGCTTTGTTTGGAAGCATCCTCAGGACAGATCAATCACTCGCAAAGGGCACTATGGTTGGTACTGTAGAAATCAGCAAATATGAGGGGGGTTCTTATTTGGCGGGGGAGGCTCCTAAGCAGATGGCTTGATGGCTTGATGCAGTGGCACCAGTTACAGGCTCAAACATACCGATGACTTCGGTATATTTGGACTCTGAATGGGGCAGCGCTATCTTCCCTGGACACAGATGAGAAGCTTCTCTCCACGAGCCTTGGCTATCATTTTTTGGAGGATATGTGAGAAAATGCTGTGATAACTATGGGTGCTTTCTTAGTTGAACCCTGCTTGGGGAAGAGCTATCTGTTCATTCTCATGGCATGGAGAATGGCATATGGCTGATATAATTTCTTAATATGATTGGAAACAATGTAATCACATTTTAATGACTCATGTGGGGTACAACCTGCTATCAGAGACAAATGACTCATTCAAATAATGTGTTCATGAGGGTGGTTCTTTTGAAGCCTGTGGTCTCTTCTTAAGCTCTTCACAAAATCACTGACCTTTCCTTTGCCTGTGTGCTCATCTGAGAGAGGATGGGAGTCAGAAGCATCATGCGCTGCCTTTGCAATATTCTCTGAAACTTAGGTATCAAAGTGCTGGGTGTCACAGGGGCACATTCTTTTGAAACAGTTAATAACAGGCAGCTCTAGGTCTTGGCTTCCTATTTTCTTTGCGTGAGTTACACATTCTGGAACTCATTTCTCTTCAATTTAGCATCCTAATTTAACTCCTATCACAGCCATTATTGAGGGAGATGACCACCTGCCACCCCCATATGTTGGCTTTAATTATAAATATTTCCATTTGAAAGGCACTACCTGACCCTCTATTCTATATAAGATCTCACACGCAGGACCAAAATGCCAGGGAACATTTTTTTGAGCAAATGAAATCAGATATAGAGGATTTTCTCACTGAAAAAGAAAAGAGAATGAGGGAGACAAGGCCTGTAAAAGATCATGGGAGAGGGTGAGCAGATGGCTCCTGTAAGCATGGTGTGCTAATCTCGTTCGATGAAACCTTCACAAAGTTCTTGCAAACTCATTATGGTTCTTCTTATCAGACAAAAGACATTGACAACTCATAATGGTTTGCAATCAGTGTGTTTTGGGATTTTGTAGGTTTCCTTTTTCCCCCCTCGTTTCTTCACATAGCAGTCACCGATGCATAGGTTTCCGTTTTTCTTTCTTTAGTTGAGTGAGATATTTCTCTTCTCTTCATCCTACTGTGCGTGCTCCGTCCCTCCCATCATTGCCCAGTGAATCATGAGCCACAGTGAGCCCACGACACAGGTCCTGGGAAAAGGGCGTGGCTTTTGGTTGACTTTCTGACTTCCCATCAGCAGCTATCATTTTCCCTCTGGACTATTCTATAACTAGGATGAAGTCGCACGCTGCCTTTGACCTAGGAATTGAGTAGTTGCGGAGATGCAAGTAAATGACCACATGGTCTTTTCATCCAGCGATAATGACAGCAGTTTACTTCTCATTAGCATAAGGTATTTTGATTTCTAGGAATACCAGGAAATTAACCCTGGAGCTGTTCACGTAAGGGGAACCAGTTGGCAAGTGGGTAAAATTTATAAGAGTCAGCATGGTGGAGATGGAGTGAACAGAATAAAAGGTGTGAACTTACTAACATATGCTCTCTCTCTCTCTCTCTCTATGAATTTCTCTTTCCATCATCTCTAACTTCCCCCTATCTATCTATCTATCTATCTATCTATCTATCTATCTATCTATCTATCTATATATATATATACTAATTTTGTCTCAGAAAAATGATACTGCTTCAAATATCTCGGGTGGGACTCAATAGAGAATTTCTTCTTTTTTCCTTCTGGAGATGAAGTCATTTTTCTGTGAGACCTTGATTTATAGACAAAGAAAACATTACTTTTTATACATGATTTGTTTCTTAACATTGGAAGAAGACCTAGAGAGAGAGAGGAGTATTACTGTGTGTTTCTGTGTAGCCGAGAATCATATGAAAGGCAATTTGATGCATATATAATGATGCTGTTAAGACAGCCTGGTTGTATGTTTTATGCCCCCACAGCCAGGGGTACTCGGGAAACTGTCTTTGGTGCGCATCCCCATTTGCTTGTCTCTGTCATTCTCACCTCCTGCAGTTGGAAGCTGGGAGCTGCTGCAGTCACCTGCATCCACTGCTATGATCCTGCCACTCTAGGTTCAGTCTCTCCAATTACAAAATAACACTTAATTATCTCCAATAAATTGAGTGGAGTGGTGGCAGGCTTGGTAAAGTACTTCCTATACATTTGGTGTAATCATGAACCCTGAGCTGGGTGTTGCTTTTGATTGGCGCTCTGGAGCAGGTGAGCCTAGGAAGCTGAGATTCAGTTGCAGTGTGTGTGCTCATAAGGAACGGACAGGCTGGCCAGGCAGTCGTGCAGTCCTCTACGAGGGATACTGCAATGCCTGGCTCTCCGTTTGCAGCTAAAGGTCCATGCAGACTCATGAACTGATCTGAAAAATCAGAAACCTTCCTTTCAACTGTGTAGGTCGGGCTTTGTGCAATGAAGTTCCAGGTTGTTCAAGCATCCAGGGGTAAGTACTCAACTCTTCAATTGTGCTCTATATGGGATGATTAGAAGACATGGAACAAGGTCTATCTATGATCTGATGATCCATCAGCAATAATGTCTCTCACTTCTCCATCAGCCTTAGTAGCAAATAATGAAAAAGTCAATATATGGAGGGTACTTAGAATGGTTTTTGAGTCTGTGACAATCCTCAAACCAACAGATACAGAAATCAGACAGAAAAACCAAAAACTCCCAGGCAAACTCAGCATCTCCGTGGGGACCCAGGTAGCGGCACATAATTGACAGACGCTGGCCATTGTGAAATGGGGCCGGTTCAATTTGGAGCAGAAGGAAGTTGATGGCAGTGCCGAGCGTCAGGGCAACCTGAAACAGAAAGCTCAACCATGTCTCGTCACAGAAGAGCAACAGCTAAAACTGGAGAGGTTCTGCCCAATCCAGCGGTTGCTGGATTTGCAGCAATCGAGTAAGAATGTGGGTACTACTGCCATTCACCCCTGAGGTCCCTCAAGGCTGGCCAGCTGGCGAACTTCTGGGATGACTCCATACTGAGGAGAAACTCAGCATGAAGAAGGAATGAAAAAGCTGGGAGAGGAGAAGGCAGAAGCAGCACCCAGGGAGGGGGACCGGTGATACCCAGAGCACAGGCCCCTGGGGCTGATTTTGATCTCCTCTCCTAACCCAATCCCGAGGTCCTTCCTTGGATGGAAAAGCATCTTGAGCCACATGACCTTCTAAAGGTTTAGAGACAAGAGCATCTCACGAAAATAAGATAACATGTTCAGAATAAAACCCTCTACAAAGGGACTATAAGATAAAAAAAAAATAATGAAGAACAGAACTCTTACAGAGCAGATACCGGGTGACAAAATCATGCATCCATCAACCTATCAGCCATCATTTCAAAATGGCCTAAGTGAGTCAAAGAAACGCAAAATGGCCTAAGTGAGTCAAAGAAACGTGGAAGAATTTTACAAAGTCAGAACAGTTTCCATTTTCCTCTAGGTTCTTCTCTTCTTCCTGGGCTATGTTTCTTGTAATAATTGGGAGCATTGTTTTTTTTTTTTCTGAAAGAACTACTACAAGGCCATGTTTCCTCTTTTTTCTTCAACAGCCCTGCAAATCTGGTGAGGCATCGAGTTCTGGAATCTGCTCTCCCTAGGAGTCTATTCAGTCAGTCACGAACACTTGCCTACACTCTGCAGTCCTGGACTGCTCAGGATTTCTTTGCTCAGGCTCGTGGGTATTACGGAGTTCCGCTCCCTGCTGGCACCCCAATTTCCAATGAGGATCATCTCCAATCCATGCTCAGTATTGGTTCCAAACATATACAAATGATAAGAAAAAGTTGTTGCTTTAAAGGCAGGCATTATGATTTTTCATGATCTTGTTATGGCCTTCCTCTCAGTCCCATCTTCCACCATTCCTTATATGTTTCTGGAAGACTTAGCTTTCTTTGCATTAAGACCATTTTTTTCTATTGGTAGTCTTGTTATGTCTGGCTCCCTCTGCTTGAATTGCTCCATGCTAACCCCTAACCATTTCTGACTTGCAGATTCTAGATCAGGGTTCAATGAACATGATCAATAGAAGCATCAGTTCCTCCTGAAGGAGTTTTATACCCCCTTTCCATTGTACTTTATCAGTATTATTTGTTTTTTTGCAAATGTTTCCATTGGTTAGGGTAGAGATCACATTTTGATGTTTTTGTTTTCTGTGAAGGATCAGACAGTGAGTATATATATGTATATATGCATATTTTTTCAGGTTTTTTGAAGCTGTAGATTGAATTGTGTCCTCCTGAAATATGTATTGGGATCCTAAACTCAATTCCTTTGAATGCAAAGCAAAGTACTGTAACAATATAATGTAATCACTTTCCATAATGCATTCTAATGTGATGTGAATGAGGCCAGATCAGCTCGCATAAAGTGTGCCTCGAACATAATCATATCTGAGGGATAAAAAGAGCAGATGAGACACGGACACAGTCACAAATGGGTCAAGATAGATGGGGCATGAGATTATCTATGAACCATGGAGTGCTGTAGGAGATAAAGATTTGAGAGAGATTTCCCCAGAGCAGATACCCTGAACTCAGGCTTCTAGCCTTTAAAGTTATTGTTTGAGTCATTTCCATTACCACATCCTAAGAAAAAACTAAGACTTAGCCTATCAAGTCTTGGTCAGTATAGTCACTTCTGCAGTGGAAAAAGGAAAGTAGTCAGTGCCCACACTCCAGCAAGTGTGTTCTGTCCAGAAAAGCTTTAGGGCAGAAACAAGAATCCAAATGATTTTGATCATATACTCTACTGCACTGACTTCTGAGTTAGATGATGAAGGTTTTCCTCTGAAACTTGTTGT
>PVJH01022034.1:0-31020 GCA_004026705.1 Nesogale talazaci | reverse complement strand
AGGAGGCCTAGATTCCCAAACTTAGCTGAGGAGCGGAACCCCTGGGGAGTCAGGTGAACCCATCGAGCCCTGGGCTCCGTTGGCAACCACACACTCACACACCTTGTGGGACTGGCTTACAGGACTATAGTCTTGGGGTGTAACGTTGTCAACTGGCACAGCACAGTGCATGAAGATAACGCTCCACATGCTACTGGGATGGATGGGGAACAGTGTCTGGGGCCTGAAAGCCTTGTGAGCAGGCATCTAAGAGAAAAAGACATTACCACAATCTTCCCACTCCCAGCAATAGAGACAAAGACAAGAATAACCACATGACCCACACCCTCATCTAGTCTGAGACCAAACCATCTAGAACCTAGATGGTTCTAGACTACATTCCTTAAAACCCTAGGTTCTCAATCTTCCCTGATGACTGGCATCACCTGGGGATCTGGGGCAGCCACGGATCCCTGGGCTTGTCTCTCTGGAGACTCTGACTGCAAATAGAGCCCCGGGGACTGCCATTTCCCCAGAGGCCCGGGTGGTTCCAATGACCAGTCACGTTTGGGAGTCTAGGCTTCAACGAACCAACTACAGGAATCTGATGGCCAACGCTTACCCAAAAGCAAAGATGAGAAGCAAGGAGGGGCAGGGAAGGCCGATCAATGGAAAGAATGAGAACGCTGACACACGAAGATGAGCGTCGATGTCACACAATAGTTTGTTAAAATGTCAAGTGAGAACCCAATTGGGATTGGAACTTTTCACCTGAAAACCAAAAAAGTTAAAAGACCAAACACAGCAGTCGGTGGCTGCATGCCACCACCGAACAAGGTGAGGCCTGGGGACGTACAGCGCCCGGTGAGACAACTCTGGGTAGTGTAGAGACCACGGGGAGAACAATACAAGCCAAACCAGCTCTTCCAGGTGCTGCTTGGTCCTCAGAAGTTGGACGTGTATAGAAACCTCTCCCTTACGCACATATTCAGGTCTATGAATTTGTTTCTCGACTGCGGCCCGCGGGCTTGGCGGTTCAAATCCAGCGGCGGCTCTCAGGAGCAGCACTGGGTAGCTCCCACGACCTCCAGAGGGCAGTGATGCCAGTAAATAAATAAATAAAAATGTGAAAAATAAAATGTCAAGAATTTGTTTCTCTAGTCTCCCAGGATTCACACAGGTCCTTTGTGGCTGCGATCTAAGGGCACAACACCCCTGAGCTGGGCCCCTTCCTCTGGGTGCTGCGGCCACCTGGGAAGTGAATCAGGGGTGCAGTGGTGCCTACCTGCCAGGACTGTCGTGGGGATTAAATGGCACCATTTCTTCCAAGCGCCCAGCTCGTGGTGCCTGGCACCGAGAGGGCTGCCACAGGGGGTTTACCTGGTAGCAGGGCTCACAGAGGGGCCGCCCGTCCTTCTGGTAGAAACTCTGCCCGGCCAGCTGGCGGCGGCAGGTGCGGCAGGTGAAGCACTGGGCGTGGTACTGCCTCTTCATGGCCTCCACGGCCAGCTCTCGAGGGGACACAGTCTTGTGGCAGAAGCCGCAGACATCTAGGGTGGGAGAGACACGAGTCGTCACCATTGGTAGTGGCCGAGTCGCCACTACCAATGTCTTGAGAGCCCAGGGCTCCGCCGTGACCCCTGCAGTTTGTGAGTGTGTGAGGGGGTGTCCACTTCCTCACTGAGGAATGCCAGGAAGTGCATCAAAGAGCCACAGGCTCGGTCTATCTGTAGACAGTAACTGGAGGCATGTTCCGGGGGTGGGGGTGGGGGTGGGGTGCGCACAGGGGAGGTTGTCGGGAAAGAGGGAGGTCGTAACAATGAGTACAAGATCGGAAGAATGTGCTAGAACTATTGTGGTGGTGTCTGTGCGGCTCTTCTTAATGGGATCGAACTAGTGACCTGTATGATATGTCAACTCCATACCAACAAAGTTGTTGGGGGGAAAAATAAACTGCTGAAACACACATACACAATGGAGAGATACAATGCTACTGTGTCACTCTTTCTTTCCAAAAAACCCTCAACGGCAATGGGGCTAAATAGACAAAGAACATTTCATTTGAAATTCAAAACTCTCCCCAGAGAGAACCTGATGTTTTCTTAAAACCCAAAGATAGTTAAATGGATAAAGAATGCCTGAGCATTATACTCTTCCTAAGATCTGTCTGTCTGGGATCAAATTGACAGCAGCAGCTGGAAGGTTGGCCAGGAAGCTGTTGGGGGAGGGGAGGCGGGGGGAGGGCAGTGAGTCCCTGTGGATGAGGGCAGGGCGACTGAGCCACCAGGGGAGGGGGGTGCAGTGAATCGTGCAGCATGTGGTGCGGGTGGGCATTGGCCTGCATTTAATAAAAAATAGTGACAAAGTGCAGACACAGCAATAGGATGGGAGACAACATTTGGGAGCTGGAGTGGGAGGGAGGCCCTGAATATTCAGAATTCATAAGGAACTCCAACCACTCACACAAAGATAACCCAGGCAGTTAAAAAAATGGGCATTTCTTGGGCGAGACTGATGCTCACAGGCAGGCGTCGCTAGGAAAAGGCAGATCAGATCCACAAGGAGAATTCACTGCGGCCCACTCCCCTGGCCGTGGAACGAGCACATGGAAAAGAGAAGTCCTGGCAAGGATGTAGAGAAGGAGGACTCTTCTCCCTGGCCAGTGGGCCC
Organism: Nesogale talazaci; assembly: GCA_004026705.1. Taxonomy (NCBI): domain Eukaryota; kingdom Metazoa; phylum Chordata; class Mammalia; order Afrosoricida; family Tenrecidae; genus Nesogale; species Nesogale talazaci. The sequence goes on along the minus strand of PVJH01022034.1, from coordinate 28,371 downwards.
GGGAATGGTGAAGGGAAGTGTGGGAAGTGTGGAGGGGCCTCCAAAGTTAGACAGGATCACCCCAGGTGATCGCCAGGGTCCTGGGTCCCTGCGACAGCGGCGCTGCCCCACGGGCCTTTCCAGGCAGACTATGGAAGCTTCTCCCGTGGCGCTGCGTAAGCGTCACGGTTGTACAACCTGGGCTCAGGTCATGCCACTAAACAGCATGAGCGCAGAGCACTGAGCCCGTTGGAGCTTGGCATGTTCACTTACCACCGTTTTGGGAAGATGAAGTCCTGATACATGCTGCGATGTGGGTGAAACCCGAGCACATGATGCTGAGTGAAACAAATCAGACAGCAAAGGACAAGCCTTCTAGAGTGCCACGTCCATGATGCATCTGGAATGGCTCTCTACCGATGAGCCCTCCTCACTCACAGAGAGCCGACAGGCCAGAGCAGAACGCCCCTGCGGGTTCTGAGACTGGAACTCACGCGACACAAGCAGAAAGCCTCATCTCGCGCCCTAGGAGCCCCTCGTGGTTTTGAACGGCTGACCTGGTGGTTAGCGGGCCAACTGGGAACGTACCACCTGAAGACGACTGCATATTAATGTTACCTGGTGCGGGGTGGGGGGGGGGAGCCCAAGGCAAATATTGTTAAAGGGGGTTGAATTTCTGCTACTCTCGATGTTGAGATTGTTGTACCACATGGCAAACTTTTTTTGATGCCACTGAATTGCATCCCTCACAAAATGGTTGGAATAGCAACTTTTTTATTTGCTATAAAGACATATGACATCTTTGTGTGTGTGAGGGGGGGGGGCATCACTGCCCTCTGGTGGGAGTGGGAGGCCCAGCCTTGCCCTCAGAGCTGCTGCTGGATTTGAACCGCCAAACCAGTGGGCTGCAGTCCCACACTCAACCACTATGCCACCGGGGCTCTGCCCCGACATATTACATCTTAACATATTACTTTTTCTTTTTGGTGGCAATACACACAACCAAACACACATCTGTTTATGATTTCTCCATGTGCAGGTCACTGGCATAGTGGTTGTGAGCGGGACTGCGGTCCACTGGGACGGAGGTTCAATTCCAGCAGTGGGGCTGGGCCTCCAACTCCCACCACCGGAGAGCAGTGATGCCAAAAAAAAGAAAAGAAAAGAAAAGAAAAAAGAACCAAGTGAAGGTGATAAAGAATAGATGTCCAAATGCAAGGTTTCATCCAGGAACATGGGCTGGGCAGACCGTTGGCTGGCCGCACTCTCCTAGTTCCAAGCTGCAGGCCCTGCCCCCCTCCACTACCCCCTCCTCCACCCTTCTGACCCTACCTGGGGATGCTTCCTTCTCAGGGACACCAACCAGCTCTTCTGGGGGAGGGGGAAGCTCTTCCTCCAGGGGTCTGAAGTGACCAGACTGAGGCTGGGGTGGAAGGCCCTGGGCCAGGGGCTGCAAGAAGAAGGAGGGGGAGAGTTAGAGGAGAAGCATCTAGAAGGGACCATGACGCCCTCTCAGCCCCAGGCTCTCTTCATCTGAGTCACACCAGGGAGTCACCCTGGGCCAAGCAGGGAACAGAGGCTCTGAGAAGCAGGTGGCTTGTCCAAGGTCTCCCAGCTGGAAACATTGTAGCAGCTTCCTCCACCAACAGCTACTTCTCTTCCTTGTAAGGTAGCCCTGGAGCCTTAGATGGAAGTTGCCCTGGGAACCCTCTCTCCTGACCCATTTCTACCAGGGCAGAGGATGAAACATGGATTCCGTATGCAGCATGGGAGATTCATGATAGAAATCGGGAAATGACCACCTCAGGGCAGAAGAGGGGGGCTGAGAGGAGGGAGGATAGGCCAACTCTTCTTCCATCCCAGGAGGCACCTTGACCGTGACCATTCCTCCTATGTCCCTGGCTGGAAGAGCTTCAGGGAGGGGCTGTCCTGAAGCAGCGGCACGGGCCATGTGACTTATCATCCTTGAAAGAGCCAGAAGATTCCAACACTTTCCCCCTCCCCCAATCCACGCCCAACTCACAGCACTCCCAGAACTTGTGGATTCCTGTGGAGGGGGCGGCGGGGGCAGCTGCAGCTGCTCCAAGTCGGCAAGGAGTGACGCCACGACTGGGCCCAGAGGTTCTTCGTCTGCAGGTGACAGGTATGCCGGTGGGGGAGGGGGGGGAGGGGGGAGGAGGTCCAGATCCAGAAGCGAGTCCTGGCCGCCGCCCAGGGCAGGAGGAGGGGGAGGACACCCTGCAACCAGAAGGGGAGGGCAGTTGGTCAGTGCCGTGAAGGTGGACCGAGGTGTCCACTACCCAGAAAGCTGTGGGTGGTGACGGCAGGCTCGGGGACAGGCTCACTGGGTCATTTACTTGCTCGGCGTCCTTCCATAAAGACTGAAGTTTCTCTACATCTCTGTGGGCTCCGTGGAGGAATGGGTCGTCCCAACCTAGGGTTGTGAGGGGCCGAGATGATGCCACATAGGGATTTACAAGACCAGTGGTCCGTGAATGGCACGTGCAACGGACTCAGAAAATGCCAGCGGTCCAGACCCTTCATGCCGGAGGCTGGAGTCCCTGAATCCCTCCCTCCGTGGGAGCTGGTGGTGCCGCGTCCCCCAGCCAGGGTTCCCAGGGTGTTCTCTGGCCCAGCCGGGAGTCCCGTGGTTAGAAACGGGCCAGCTTCGGCCTGCAGGGCCACACCGTGGGGGCCAGCACCTGGAGCCACCGAGCCCAGGGCCATGCTGACGGTCCGCTTTGAGAACAGATCTAGGCGGGAGGTGCCTGGCTACAGAAAACAGCGCCCTAGCCAGCTCTGATGTCAGCCCCGCCCGGCTTTGAGACCCTTCACCACCGCTTGGGCTCTAAAAGATGAGCCAGGGGGCTGAGCCCTGGTGGCATAGTGGTTGTGCGCAGGACTGCGGCCCACTGGGACGGAGGTTCAATTCTAGCAGTGGGGCTGGGCCTCCTACTCCCACCACCGGAGAGCAGTGATGCCCCCCCCCCAAAAAAAAAAAAAACCCTAAAAAAAAAAAAAAAAGACGAGCCAGGCTCACTAATCCAGAGCCGCCTTGGGGCAAGGAATCTTTATTCTGCAAAGGGCTATCTGGATATTTAGAGTGTCATTCCAGGGCCATGCAAAATTATCAATCTAGAACTTAACCTGCTCTATTTGGTCCCACATTTCATTAACTCACTCTGCCCAAGGTGAGGGCTGAAACTGCTTCCCTTTGGTGAGGCGCAGGATGGTACCTGAAAGGACCCATGGGCCAGTGGTGTCCACCCCCCTACGTGAAAGTTCCAACCGCACCTTCCTTGTTGTCACTGGTGGAAACTGGTCTGTGATGGGCTCGAAATCACATTCTTCAGCTTCCCCTCTTTCCCAATCAGCAGGGCAAGCACACATCCTGCTCGGGCCCATCTCCCACCCACCCACTGCCATCAAGCTGCCACCTACACGGCAGACCCAGTCACCCCAGAGGCCAGACTGGAACAGCCTCGTCGGGTTCCTCTGTCAATAAACCTTGACGGAAGCAGAAAGCCTCATTTCCTCCTGTGGGGAGGCTGGTGGGTTTGAACCGCTGACTTTAGGACCCACTCCTCCCAGCTCCCTCCCTGACCCACGGAGGCTCTCAGTGCACAAAGAGGTACAACTTGCCTAACGAGCCCTCAGTACAGATGAAGGAAAGAGCGACAGTGAATTGCATCTGCTCAGTGGCGCCTGCAAAGATAGGGGGTCGTTTAAGGTGGCTTTTCTAGCCAAAGTCTCTAATTCCCACCAAACAACCTTTCCCTACGTGGATGTGGCTCGAAGATGCGGGCAGATACTGATAGGATTCACCAGTGAGCAAATGCCCACAGCATCTCCGGATTGTCGGCTGGGCATCAGCTGGGCCCTCGGAGATGCCGGCAAGAGCCAGGCATGGAGTGTGTCCTCTGGACCTGAGATGCCTCCACAGTGGACCCCCTGGAGCCAGAAGTCAGCGACACCATCCGAGGAGCAGCAGAACCAGGGGCCAGAGCACGGGAGAGAGGGATGGGCGTGCCCAGCCATGGAGCATGCTGAGTGTTGCTGTGCGGGAGGCTGGCTTGTGGAGTGGGTGCCTTTGGGCACCGGGGCTTGCTGACCCACAGAAATGGAACTGTCTTCGGGCTGAGGCTTACTGGGGAAGGAGTGCCTCTGGGCCCCTAATTCAGGGAACTCAGTTTGCTGTTGCTTGGAGTTTAAGCTGAATACCTTGGGGCTGAGGCATGCAGCAGAAGAGTTTCTGCCCTTCAGACAGTTGTTTAGCTGACTTCACAGAACGTTGTAAGAGGTCCTGATAAACAACCCAGTTCTGAACATTTCTCCCTGGCATGGCAGTTAGCTTCCTTAATAAATCCTTTCATCATGAAGTTCTGCCTGTGAGTTCCTGAGGAGCCATTTCAATGGCTATTAGAACCAAGAGAAGTAAAACAGAGAACACTAAGACACAACAGTGGCCTCCTTTGTGCTGGCCGGGCCCCTGTTATTAGATCTATCTGTCTCTGGGGAAAGGGTCACTGTTGAAAGCATGACATGAAACAAAAGCTTGTGGGGAACTTTTCTAAGGTTGTCACCGCCCAAACCCGAGGGTCAGCAGGCACCTTAGCAGACACCAGTGGTCACTTTGTGTCAGGAACTTATGGGCATCTCTTAAAAAATGTTTTTTTCAAAACACAAAAACCTCAATCAAATCGATTTCTAGAGCTAACCTCCATTTATAATAAACATGCAAGACAGAGGGGCAAATTCAGTGAGACCACACGGGAGCACACAGACAAATGCAGAAAATGTGGGGCATTCTGCAGGAGCAGACCCTGCTTCTGCAACCAGTCAGAGGGGTGGTGGGGTGAAGGGAGGGGTGGGGGCGCTGCCTGGAACTAAGAGACTAAAGAGGAAGAAGGCCACACAATGCATGTATCTGCACTGTCCATCACCTGTCTGCCTACTAGTCAAGCCCGAGTCATGTTGTAAGCCTTAGTATGAAGAAAAAGAATGTAAAGTATCTCATTAATAACTTTCATACTTGGCTGAGCCCTGGTGGCCTAGTGACTGTGTGTTGCGACAGCTGCTCACAGGGCTGGCAGTTCAAATCCAGCAGCAACTCTCCAGGAGCAAGACTGGGCTTCCTACTCCCACCAGGGCAGTGATGGGAATAAATAAGTAAATAATTTTCATACTGATAACATGCCAAATTACACTTTGATACACTGATTTTTAATTTTTTTTTTTTTTTTGGGCATCACAGCTCTCCGGTGGTGGGAGTAGGAGGCCCAGCCCCACTGCTGGAATTGAACCTCCGTCCCAGTGGCCCGCAGTCACGCGCACAACCACTATGCCACCGGGGCTCAGCCCGATACACTGATTTTTATATGAATTATATTATTAAAATTAATGTCACTTGTTTCTTTTTCACATTTTCTCAATGTGGATAGTAGAAAAAAAAGTTCAATTGTACAAGGATTTAAATGATATATGTAATATTCAAAACAGGTAAATCCATAGAGACAGAAAGTGGATTAGTGGTTGCTCCCAGATTAGGACCTGGAGTGGGAGCCGGGAGTGACTGCTTACTGAACTTGGGGCTTTCTTTTTGTTAACTGTAAGTAGACAAGTACTTAACCACCATATCACGAAGGCTCCTATCAGGGCTTGCTTTTTGGAGTGATGAAAATGTTTTCCCCCTCCTGGGAGACAGACAACAGAAAAGTGGGTGAAGAGAGACGTCGGACAGTGTAATACATGACAAAATAACAATAATTAATAAATGATAAGAGTTCATGAGGAAGGGAGGGGAAAAGGAGGAGCTGATACCAAGGGCTCAAGTGGAAAGCAAATGTTTTGAGAATGATGATGGCAACAAATATACAAATATGCTTTACACAATGCATGTATGTATAGATTGTGATAAGAGTTGTACGAGCCCCCAATAAAATGATTTAAAAAAAGAGAATGTTTCAAACTTGACAGAGGTAATGTTTGCACAACACTGTGAATACATTAAACACTCAGGTGTGCCTGACCCAAGCCGTGATATTCTTAATTGCTCACACCCATGTGAAAGTTAGACATCAAATAAAGAAGAGCAATGCATTAGAACTATGGTGAATATTGACCATACCACGGACTGCCCAAAGAACAAACAGATCTGTCCTGGAGGAAGTCCACCCAGAAGCCGCCTTAGAGGAAAGGGTGGTGAGACTTCATCTCATGCACTTTGAGTATGTTATCAGGAAAGACCCATTCTTGGAGAAGAACATATGCAGAGTGAAGTGAAAGCAGCCCCAAAGAGGAAGACCCTAAAGGCTTGAAGACCCACGGGAGGAAGCACACCAGGCTGTGTGACCATGAGATGTCGATGGGATCAGGCATCAAAGACCCAGACCAAAAAAAATCTTATCAATGTGAATAAGGGGGAGTGTGGAATGGAGACCCAATGCTCATCTGTAGACAATTGGACATCCCCTTGCAGAAGGGTTACAAGGAAGAGAAGTGTCATTCAGGTGCAGTATAGCACTGGTGAAACATACAGCTTTCCTGTAGTTCTTTTTTTTTTTTGGCATCACAGCTTTCCGGTGGTGGGATTAGGAGGCCCAGCCCCACTGCTGGAATTGAACCTCCATCCCAGTGGGCCGCAGTTCCGTGCACAACCACTATGCCACCGGGGCTCAGCCCTTTCCTGTAGTTCTTTAATGCTTCCTCCTTCCCACTACATGACCACAATTCTACCTTACAAATCCAGCCACACCAGGAGCCTGTACATGGGTACAGATAAGAGCTGGAACACAGGAAATCGGCATGAAAAAAAAATTTAAATAAGTTATCAAGGGTTCAGGAGGGAAGGAGGGAGGGAGAAAAAAAGAGGAACCAATACTAAGGGCTCAAGTAGAAAGAAAATGCTTTGAAAATGATGATGGCAACAGACGTAAAAATGTGCTTGACACTATGTAGGTATGGGTTGTAATAAGAGCTGTATGAGCCCCCAATAAAATGATTAGGGAAAAAAAAGAATGATGAGTGAAAGAAAAAAAATTACAGGGCTTCTAGAAAGCTTTAATGTTCATAACTTATAAACATTATTCTGGAAGAATAAAAAGGAAACCAAAAAGAAGATGACTCTCAGTGTGATGAAGTAATAAAGCAGCTACCATAATGGGCTCAGATAACCACAGTGGGGAAGACTCCGGGCAGGACAGTGCTTTGTTCTGGTGAGCCCAGGGTCGAACTGCGTGCACCCAACAACAGCTTTCTAATCACACATTTTAAAAGCTTAATTTTATGAAAGCACATATCATGCTCGTGGATAGGACGACTAAACATTGTGAAAATATCAACACTGCCTGAAGCAATCTACAGATACAACACAGCCCTGATCCTGATTCCTGTATCGTTTCTTCCCCTATATCATTTTTAAAGAGATGGAAAAACAAATCACTGGCTTTGCACGAAAAGGAAGCTATCCTGGATACGCAACGAGCTACTAAGGAAGAGCAGAGTAGCAGGCCTCACATTTCCTGATCTCAGAACCGAAGACACAGCCGTCCAAGTCAAAACAACCCAGGACAGGCACAATGACAGAGGCATAGGACAATGGAGCAGAATTGAGAACTCAGAAGTAAATCAATCCATCAATGGATCTTTGACAAATGACCGAAATTCATCAAATGCGAGTCTCTTTAACAAAAAGTACTGGCAAAGCTGTATAGCCGTTTACATAACAATGAAACAGGGCCATATTTCACACAATCTGTAAAAACAAACTGCAGATCAAAACCTAAAGGAAACAAGGCCAGCCCCAATCAGTGCCAGACTGGACCCCTCCCCAGAACATGCGCTCCAAAGGACAACACTGATCCTACAGGTTGGGGGGAGGGGCGGCCTGCCATGCCCACGTGGAAGCAAGCCAAGAAGGAAAAAAGAGAGGGGAGGGTCCGACCCCACATCAGCACAGCTGCATGGAGCTGTAGGGCCAACAACAGTTCCAGACATGATGTCCCCTCACTGGAGCTTACTGTGTCAAAGGACAATGTTGGGCACACACAGCAGTGAGTTGGACTAGTCTGAACCCCCACAGTGGGGCGAACCAAGAAGGGAACATAACAGATCAGTAAAGCAAACCCATAAAACCCTGCAGGCCCCAAAAAAGTGATTAAATTAAAATAATTAATTAATTAAAAAACAAACAAACCCTGCAGGAACCAAAAAATAGATTCAGGCTAGGAGGAACCGTTCCTGGAATCTCCTGGGACCTGTGGAGAGACAGTCATAAAGGTCAGAGGACAGGCCTGGAATTATGTGTGCTTTTCTGTTGTTTTTTTTTAATTACCATATATACTAGTGTGTAAGCTGAGTTTTCCCAGCACCTTTTTTTTTTTTTTAAGGGCATCACTGCTCTCCGGCGGTGGGAGTAGGAGGTCCAGCCCCACTGCTGGAATTGAACCTCCGGGCCAGTGGGCCGCAGTCCCGCACACAACCACTACGCCACCGGGGCTCAGCCCCCAGCACATTTTAAATGCAGTTTTTGTGGTAAAATTAGGTCCTCAGCTGACATTTGGGTCAGCTTATACTTGAGTGTATATATGTGTGTGTGTGTGTGTATGTATGTGTTTTTTTCATTTTTTTGCTAGTTATTACTTTTTCCTCTTTTTTAGGGGGGGGGGGCATCACTGTCCTCTGATGGGAGTGGGAGGCCCAGCCTTGCTCTGAAGAGCTGCTGCTGGATTTGAACCACCAAGCCAGTAGGCCGCAGTCCCGCACTCAACCACTACGCCACAGGGGCTCAGCCACTTTTCCTTTTTTTTTCCCACCGCACCCCCTCCTGCCCACCACTGTGAGCACTTTTTCCTCTTTTTATTCAATCTTTCGTTTTCTTTTTTTTGGTCTCCGTTATTTTTGGCTTGCCTGCCTATAGAAGTAGGCACGGGAAGTCAGCCTGAGAAGAAAGCAATAGGACTGCTGGTTCCAGAGGGACTTAGGAGGAGGATGTGGTGGGGAAAGGGATCAGTGATGCAAACAATACCATAGACAAGGGAACAACTAGGGAATGAAAATCAACAATGAGGAAGATGTAGAGATCCTAAGGGTGTTCGAACAGCAGCAATCTAGCTAAGAGGAATTATTAAGAGGCAGAAGAAGGGTGAGCATGATAGCTGGAAAGGAGCAAAGTGAAAGGAAACAGAGAAAAGATCTAGGAAGCAAAGGTATGGACAGAGGTGTAAACATGGATGTGTACTGACGTAAATATACTAATTAAAAACATACTAATTCATAAAAAGAGAGGTATTGGCCTATGCACATATATTTACATGACAATACATTGAGGAAGTAGACAGACTTTGGGTCTTTGCTCAAGTGTTCTCTCAACACCAGCACGCTTTGTTCTACCAACCTGGCATTCTGTGATGCTCACCCTCCTGGCATGATTGCCCAAGACGAACTGGGTGCATACGCAAATATGGTGATGAAAGCTGAAAGGGACTAGCTATCAAATAAAAAGTTAAACAAGCAGCCATCTAGCACAGAAATAACAAGCCCACACGGAAGAAGCACACCAGCCTGTGCAATCATGAGGTGTGGATGGGATCAGGTAACAGGCATCAGAAGATCCCAAACAAACAAACAAACAAACAAATTACTGAGCATGAAGGGAGTTGGAGCAGAGACCCAAAACCCATCTGTAGACAATGGGGCATCCCCTCACAGAAGGGTCAAAAGGAAGGGATGAGTTGATCAGTCCAGCACTAATGAAAGACTCAGTATTCCTCTTCCTCACACAGGTCCTGTCTCTCACTTCGGGCTATCCCAGAGCACTCATGAAACACGGAATCTAGGTCAGAGTAACCCCCCAGAAACAGAAATGGGAGTAGTGATAACAGAAGGGTAGGGGGAAAGTGGGGAGAGGGAGGTAGGGAAGGGGAACCGATCGCAATGATAAGCATAACCACACATCCTTCCTCCAGCAGAACCAAGCACAGAAACCACAAAGGAAGGCAGACAGCAATTGGTTTTAAAATATGAAAATAATAATAATTTCAACCCACTGAGTTGGCGGTTCGAATCCAGCAGCAACTCTCCAGAAGCAAGACTGGGCCTCCCACTTCCACCAGAGGGCAGGGACGCCCACACACACACAAATAATGATGGCAACATATGTACAAATATGCTTGATACACTTCACGTATGAATTGTTAAAAGAGCTATAAGAACTCCCAATAAAATTATCTTAAATAAGTAAATAAGGGCTGAGCCCCGGTGGCGTAGTGGTTGTGCGTGGGACTGCGGCCCACTGGGAAGGAGGTTCAATTCCAGCTCACAGGAGCAAAGTCTGGGCCTCCTACTCCCACCACTTGAGGGCAGTGATGCCCTCCTCCCCCAAAAAAAGAATAGCACCAAAAAAAAAAGTAAATAAATACATGACATTTGGGGGGGAAAACAAACAGCTAAAGGTAAAGATAATCAATGGGAAAAATAGGGACAAATTTAGGAGCCCTACTATAAGACATAAATGTACTATCAAACATAACTGAAAACACAAATAGCAGAAAGACTAGATGACTGGGACCTCCTAAAAATTAGACACTTAAATGTGTCAAAAGATTTCACTAAGGGCTGAGCCCCAGTGGCATAGTGGTTGTGCGCGGGACTGTGGCCCACTGGGACGGAGGTTCAATTCCAGCAGTGGGGCTGGGCCTCCTACTCCCACCACCGGAAAGCAGTGATGCCCGCCCCCCCCAAAAAAATTTCACTAAAAGCCGGGGGTGGGGGTGGGGGGTGGATTGGCAATGTTATAATAAATAAGAAATTAATTTCTAAAACTTATAGAAAACTTCACTACCACTACATGAAAATTTCAAGTAATAAAAAATGGGTGCTTGCTTCAGCAGCACAAATACTGAAAAAAAATTGGAACGATACAGAAAAAATGGGCAGAAGGCATGAATAGGCAAGGGACTTCCCCAGACGTGCTCATGATCGTTAGTCCTCGAGAAATGCCAGCGAAAACAAGAGTGCGCCACCTCCTGACCTCAGCATAAGAAGCAAAGTTAAAGAACAAAACAAAACACCCCCAGAAAACAACATCTGCTGTGAGAAACTAGATCCCTTATACGCGACTGGTGGGACTGTAAAATGGAACAACCACGGTGGAAAATGGGATGGCCCATGCTTAAAAAGTTGGAAATAGAAGTACTGTTTGACCCAACAGTCCCTCTACTTACTGTACATCCAAGACACAAATAGAAGTGTGTACGCCCATGCGCATCACGGCAGTATTCACAATAGCAAACAGATGGAAACAATGTATGTGCCCATCAGTGGAAGAATGGATGCCCAAACTATTGTACGCACACATAAGGGAACACTATATAATGGTCAAGCTTGACAATGAATCTGCAAAATACCTCAGAGCGTGAATTAACTTGAGGTTCAGTGACATTAGTCAAACAGACTAGGACAAATATCGCTTGAGACCATACTGTGTTTTTTAAAAAGCTTTTATACAAAAAGAAACATTCTTTGATAGTCACCAAGGATGGAGGGAAAGGTAGGGTAAGTTACTGGGTAGAGGGTAGACCTGTTACCTTGGATGAAGGGGAAGACAGTAAGGTCAGTCATTGGGCCTCCACTCAAGGACTCCCTCAATGCAAGAACACTTTGTTCTATTAAACTGGCATTTCATGATGCTCACCTTCCCCACACAATCACCAAAGACAAAGCGGCGCATAAGCAAATGTGGTGAAAAGCTGATGGTGCCTAGCTATCCAAAGATATTGTATCTGGGGTCTTAAGGCTTGAAGATAAAGAAGCGGCCACCTAGCTGAGACGCAACAAAGCCTACGTGGACGAAGCACACCAGTCTGTGATCATGGGGTGTCGATGGGATCAGGTATTAGGCTTCAAAGAACAAAAAATCACCTGAGGGCAGTGACGCCTAAAAAGAAAAAGAACAAAAAAATCATAATGTGAATGAGGGGGAGTGCAGAGTAAGAACCTATAGCCCATCTGTAGGCAACTGGGCATCCCCTTACAGAAAGAGCTCAGGGAGGAGATGGAGCAGCAACGATGAAACATACAACTTTCCTCTAGTTCTTTAATGCTTCCTCCCTGCAATTCTCATGATCCCAATTCTACTTTACAAATCTGGCTAGACCAGAGGATGAACTCTGGTACAGATAGGAACTGGAAACCCAGGAAACCCAGGGCAGATCATCCCTCCAGGACCACTGGTGAGAGTGGCAATACCAAGAAGGTGGAGTCAAAAGGGGGAACCGATTATAAGGGCCTACATAGAACCCCCTCCCTGGGGGATGCGGACAACAGAAAAATGGGTGAAGGGAGATGTCTAACAGTATAAGATATGACAAAGTAATAATAATTTATAAATTATCAAGGGTTCATGAGGGAGGGAACGGGAGGGAGAGGAAAAAATGACAAGCTGATACCAAGGGCTCAGTCGAAAGAAAATGTTTTGAGACTGATGATGGCAACATATGCACAAATGTGCTTGACACAATGGATGGATGCATGGATTGTGATAAGAGTTGTAGGGGACCCCAGTAAAATGATTTTTAAAAAGAAAGTGGTCAGCACAAAGAGGGATGCAGGTGGGAAGACGCTAGGAGGAGTGCCAGAGTTCCAGGCAGCAGAGGTAAATGCCGCTATCTGCCCACCCCTCCACATGATGAGCCCATCTCTAGGAGTGGATTCCTAGAGAGAGGTATCAGCTAGCTGGGCGTGGAGATCCATGGAGTGTCCTAGGCACCTACAGAGGTTTGACAGAAGGTATTTGTGTGAAGTGTACTTACCTTGCTTTAAACCCAGGGGACAATGTCATGAAAACGTGGACACAACCAAAGACCTCGAGGGAATGATTTGCTGGGCCTGGAAACACCACGGTGAATTGGCATACGGCAGTGTTCTATATCCTACTTTCATGAGTAGGTGCTACAGGCTTAGAAGCTTAGGAACTGTTTATATGGGATCAAATTGACCACAGCAACTTGAAAGGTTAGATAGGACAGACGTACAGCATTGGCCTCCCCCTGTCTGGAGAAAAGTGTCCGACAGAAAAGCAGAGACCCAGGGAATGAATTAGTCCAGAGGAATGGAGCACTTGAATATTAACCAGCAGGACCTTAAGGTCAGAAGAATTAGGTGGCACCTGGCTACCACTTCCAATGGCTCTAGAAGGGATCACGTGAGAGTGAGGGATAGAGTAAAAGAAAAATGGAGAACAAAATTCAAAAGCATAAGAAAAAGGGGCCGCTCATTGGTTAGACAGAGACTGGTAGAATCCCCCACCATGACCCAAAGCTGGAATTCACCCCCACGGTCAATTTCCAGGCAAACAAAAGACAGGCGTACAGCAAGAACACCATCCATCTGGAGGCGGGGTGGAGCTGCACACTGGCAGGGAGGAGTCCAGGCTGGATTCAGAAGTGGATCTGGAACAAGGGGTATGCTTCCTGAGGTCAGATGGATCTTGACTGAAAGAAAAGAACCCCAGAAAGATGTCTATTTGTGTCCCCTTGACTATGCCAAGGCATTCAACCGTGTGGGCCATCATAAGCTGTGGATAACCTCAAAAAGCATGGGAATTCCATGTGCTCGCTTTGGCAGAACATAAACTAAAAAAAAAAAAAAAAAAAGCTTGGGAATTCCAGACCACCTGTTTGTGCTCATGAGGAACTTGTACATGGATCCCGAGGCAGTTGTACGGACAGAACAAGGGAATGGTGTCTGGTTTAAAATCGGGAAAAGTCTGTCTCAGGGTTCCTCGCTCCATCCTTGTTCCATCTCCACGCCGCCGAGCAAATCCTCGGAGAAGCCGGATGATCTGAGGAAGACGTGCATCCCGGCTGGAGGAAGGCTTACTAACGAGCCGGTTTGCAGCGGACACCACCTCGCTTGCTGGAAGTTGAGGCGGTCTCAGTACTTGCTGATGAAGATGCGGGATTGCAGCCTTGAGTGTGAGTTAACATCGCAATGTTAGAAAGACCAGAATCCTCACAACTGCACCCAAAGATCACATCATGATCAATGGAGAAAAGGGTTACTACTGTCGAGGAGTTTGACTTACGTGCTTCACTATCAATGGACGTGGAAGCAGCGGTTCAAAGATCAAAATACATATTGCATTCCATCTATCTGCCGCTTAAGACCTCTCTACAGTATTGAAGGGCAAGGAAATCACTTTGAACACTTAGGTGCCGGGCCTGACCCAAGCCGGGTCTTCTCCAGCGCACCGCAAGGATGTGGAAGTTGGTTGGACTTGAGGAAGGAAGGCCGTAGAAGCATTTGAAGGGTGGTGCTGGAGAAAAACATTGCAAGGACCACAAAGTGCTAAAAGGACAAACATCTGTCTGAGAAGAAGTCAGGCCAGGGTGGTCCTGAGAGGTAAGGACAGCAAGACTTCACCTCACATGCTTTGTACATAGTCAGGACAGGCCAGTCCCCAGAGAAGGGCATCATGGGAGATGGCTTCCCACCGCAGGTGCAATCGTGGGCTGAGGCACAGCAACAACGGGAAGGGAGGACAAGCCCATGCTGCCTTCTTTCGGTTGTGCCCAGGGTGGCGATGGGTCAGGGCTGACAGGCATCTCACAACTCTGCCGACATTACGCAGAGGCACAGACGCCTGAGAACCATCAGCCCCTTGAAATCCAGTTCAGAAGGACAAAGAAAGGCAGGGGAATGGAAACAGGAAACCAGGGAGGATGTGGGATAAATGATGTAACCTGATGGGGATGGGAATGTCATGGATGATACAAAACCAAAAGGTTAGGAATTGTTGAATGGAAAAAGTGAACTGCTCTGTAAACCGACACCCGATTCATTGTAAGGAGTTGTTTTTCTTTTCTTTCTTTTTTTTTTTTTTTAAGGCATCACTGCCCTCAGGTGGTGGGAGTAGGAGGCCCAGCCTTTGCTCCTGGGAGCCGGAATTGAACCTCCATCCCAGTGGACCGCAGTCCCGCGCACAACCACTACGCCACCGGGGCTCAGCCCCAAGGAGTTGTTTTTCAAAAGCTTCGTTTTCCCTAAGTTTCACCCACATGTTGACATCGGTAGCCTACATTTGTGACCTGCATGACACTTCCACTCGAAGTGCTGGTCCAGACCTTCGTTGGACCCTGATGCAAAAGACTATTCACCATCTCACTGAATTCTCCTCATTTTAGAGACCAGGAAATTAAACTTCAGAAAAATGACATCTCCCATTGAGTTTTGCGACCCAAAGGGAAGAGACTCTCGTGCTGTCCAGAGGTTCATGGCTGGGGTCAAAGCAGAGGTAGTGCCTCTGGGAGCGGGTGCAGGGCCTCCCCAGAAACAGGACTCTGTATTGGTGAGTAACCACTAAGAGGGCACTTGGAAATCACCAGCCATCCCTGGAGAGAAAGATGGAGCTTCTACTCCCAGAAGGAATTACTGTAGTTTTGGAAACTCACAGCACAAGATGACCTTGTCCTGGACCGTGGCTATCAGTCAGCAGCAAGTAGAGGGCAAGTGAGGTCACAGGATTGTGAGCGTAATCGGGGCCAGCTTATGCTGCACAAAGTGAGAGGCCGAATGGCACATTACCTGGGGTTTGCTCTCAAATATGTCAGCATAAAAGGGGTGCGGGGCTACCTGAAGCAAATGTAGCAAGATTCTGCTACTGCGGAAACTAGATGTGGAGCCCACAAAGTCCCTGGACCCGAATTGTCAGAGGGAGTTAAATGATGAGCCAGAGACCACCAGCTCCCAGCCCCCCCCAGGGAGCAACGACTGCACGGAACTCCCAGTCAACAAAGGACAGTGGACTCCGTCTATGAAAACGGTCCAACATTGGGGGGGATCTAGTACAGGGCCCCAAGAAGAGAGGGAGTTTGGGAAGGATCCTCCTCACCTCCTGTGAGTAAGGGGCCAGTTCTGGGAGGGCAGTCTGTCCCTGACACCGAGGGAAAGTAAAGGAGATGTGCCTGAAGCCCCAGAACCCAAATTCCTGGGCCCTCGCCTCCCAAACCAGACCAGTGGCTACAGAGTCCATTTCAGCTATGGCCACCTCTGTGGGTACTGAGTAGAACTGTGCTACTGAGAGCCTTGGGTTGTTTTTTTTTTAAGGCATCACTGCCCTCTGGTGGTGGGAGTAAGAGGCCCAGCTTCACTGCTGGAATTGAACCTCCAACCCAGTGGGCCGCAGTCCCACGCACAACCACTAAGCCACCGGGGCTCAGCCCGTTTTTTTTTTGTTTTTTTTAAATAACTTCTTTTACTGCATTGACACTATGCACTGCAGCGCACCTGCCAGCCCCTTAACTTCTCCATGTGCCATTCCGTGCTGATGGCATTCTTCAGACTGTGCATGCTCTCCTTCCCCAGATTGCACCTTTCCCCATGAGCACGCGCCCACTGCCCTCTAGGCTTCCTATCCAACCTTTCCAGTTGCCCCTGTCAATTTGATCCCAAGCAGAGAGTTCTTCAAAGAGCCCAATGTCCAGGGTAAGGACTCTTTAAAAAAAAAATCCTTTTATTGAGGGCTCATACAACTCTCATCACAATCCATCCATCCATTGTAAGCAAACCACATTTGTACACTTGTTGCCATCATCATTCTCAAAACATTTTCTTCCCACTTAAGCCCCTGGGGCAGGTACTCTTGATTAGTTAAGTTAAACTCTTGATGGGTTTGGAGAAGGTCTTGCATTGCAGACTGGCTTCCAGGGAGTGGGGATGCTGCCTCCGACAGACAACTCAGTCAGGGTTCCTCACCTGCTTAAAATGCACAGTCTCAGGCCTCATCCCCACCTTGCTGAGTCGGATGTGTAAGAATGTCAAGAACCGCATTGTGCAGCAGGAGTGAGAAGCCCTTCCTAGGCTCATCTTCGGATGATAGAACAAGGGGCTGTGAAAGGTGACTGACGGGGCAGGAATACAAGAGGAGGAGCCATGCAGTGTGCCCGCTCCCACTCTGGCCATGATCAGGATCACCAGAGAAGGTGCTGGACAGGAAGCAAAGGGGCCTTCAAAGCGGTCGTGGACAAACAGCCGGATGCTGGGCTCCCACTTTATTCTGGCCCCAATCCAAGAACAGCTAGTTTTTGTGATACTCGCCTTTGGGAAGAGATCACTGAAGATATAGGTGCTTCAGCAAAGTGTGGTGAAGAAGGCAGACGGTGCCCAGCTACCAACTGGAAGTGTCTGAGGTCTTAAAGGCTCGTATTCAAGCAAGCAGGCATCTCAGTAAGGTGTCAACTAAGTCCACATCGAAGAAGCACACCAGCCCGTGTGACCCAAAGAGGACCATAACAAAACCCATGAATGATGAAGGGGAAAAAGTATCAGAGCTTAAATTGTGAACATCTAGCCAGAGAGACTGCTGTGAAGCTGATTAGGGTGGATGGAACTATGGTATAATATGATACCCCGTCAGTTGACGTCCCTCATGATCCAACCTGAATTGGCTATAGGTTTAACTATTTCTAGCTTCTTCCTCAACAGAAATTTCCTCTCTGGCTTATTTTAATCTTACTGGTGATCTTTTCTTCCTTCTTTTTTCCCCTGTTTTTCCTTGTTTTTTATTATTTCTGTTATGTTTCCTAGTTTGTAAAGCACAGGAGCAGATAGACAATACATCTTGCACACAAGGTATCGATGTAACAGCTTGTTGGGATGCAGATGGGGGAGCAGGAGGGGAGTTGGGGAGCAAATAATAATAAATACTGGAGAGGGGAGGGAGCCCTGGAAGTGATTGTGATGAAGGGCACACAACTCTCTTTAAAAAGAGACAGTGGGGGCTGAGCCCCGGTGGCGTAGTGGTTGAGCGCGGGACTGCGGCCCACTGGGATGGAGGTTCAATTCCGGCTCCCAGGAGCAGAGGCTGGGCCTCCTGTTCCCATCACCTGAGGGCAGTAATGCCTAAAGTTAAAAAAAAAAAAAAAAAAGAGAGAGACAATGACAGAAGTGTGAGGTATGTAACCTTTCTATCAAAATTACTGGGGGGGGAAAGGGTCGTAAAAAATGGAATGAAAAGATTATGCAGAACAGAATTCCAAACATAAAAAAGACGAGGCTGACTAGTCTGGTAGAGACTGGTGAATCACCTGAGACTAGGTTCAAGCCTGTACCCCACCTGAACTAAGAGATCACCTTCCAGCCAAACGACAGACAGACCCATAAAGCAAGGTCCACCGCCCTCCAGCAACACGCTCTCGAACGGGCAGGCAACCTCTCGTGCCCAGAAGCCCAGCGCATGCCCAGAAACTAAGCTCAGAAAGGGGGGGAGGGTGAGGGGAGGATGACAAAGGAAGCCGAATGGAAGCAGGGGGGACGTGGGAAGAGTCTTGTTACACTGAGGGGCAGCAACTCATGTCAGAGTGTATACAAATGACCAAATGCAAAGCGGATTTGACCTGTGAACATCTTCCCAGACCACAACATAATGCCCACAACTAAAAAGGGAGGGAAGGAGGAAGGGAGGCCAGAGGACCAGGCGGATGGGCCCTGAGGGAGGAGGATGTGGTTCAGAGCCAGAGGCAGAAAGGGGAGGGCGGGCATTTTAAAAAATCAACGTATGGGGGCTGAGCCCCGGGGGTGTAGTGGTTGTGCGCAGGACTGCGGCCCACTGGGACGGAGGTTCAATTCCAGCAGTGGGGCTGGGCCTCCTACTCCCACCACCGGAGAGCAGTGATGCCCCCCCCCTAAAAAAAAAAAGTCAACGTATGGGGGCTGAGCCCCGGTGCCGTAGTGGTTGTGTGCGGGACTGCAGCCCACAGGGTTGGCGGTTCAAATCCAGCAGCAGCTCTCCAGGAGGAAGGCTTCCTACTCCCACCAGGGCAATGATGGGGTGGGAGTGGGGGGAACAAACATATGAGGAGCAACCCAGAGAAGACGCAGGTGTGTCTGGATCTGGTGGGGGAGACAGCAAAGGACGCTGGAAAGGACAGGCACCGGGTGAGGCAGCCGACGACAGCCTGCTGGGAGGAAGGCTTTGTGACCGGACGTTAGCATCTGTGGTCAGACCGGCTCAGGGCCAAGCTGCACACCCAGAATTTATCTCATCAAAGGCGCCTTACAAGTTGCTTGAAGACACCAGGTTGACCAACAAAATGGGCCCCTGTGACTGCCCAACAGCTAGCTGGTGACTCATGGGTGGCCCTCTCGTGAGGAAGGCCTGGTTTCTGTTGCCTCGCTCCCAGGATCCCGTGCCCACCATCCCATGGTTACCGACTGTGGAGTTCATCCCAAGCACAATCAGCTAGTCCTGTGCTTAACCTCCCAGTCCCTGCCATGTTCGAGCCCATCCAGTGGGGGGTTCTCCCTGGTTTCTGCCGATCCTCTCCTTCACCACCATGACACCCCGGAGAAGGGCTGCTTGACAGACTTGTCCCTCCTGGAACCGTGTCCAAAGTGTGTCAGACAAGGTCGTGCTGTCCTCCCTTCTAAAGGACATTCTGACAGTGCCGTCACAATAGCTCGTGACAATGCCCAGGCAATTTTGGCACCCATAACCTCCACTGGCTGGGCTCCTTCTCCCACCTGGAAGCAGCATCATTTTCGCTTATCTGCCTACATGTCCTGCTGGGAGGTTTTTGGAAATGGGGCTCTGGCTTCTGGACAGACAGGGCCAGGAGGGCACCAGGTCCTGGTCCTGGTCCTGGGTTTGGAAAGGAGAGATGAATCGAGCAGGCTCCCTCATCAAGAACCGTGCTGCATACACGCCCCCTCTCCCATGTACGTATGGGGTCCCTTCCTGGCCTCCCGCTACTGCTACTTCCTCTTGGGCCAGGGTGGTTTCCTGGTGATGGACTGGTGGGGCAGGCCTAGTCCTCTCTGGGACCTGGGCCACCTGGCCAGGCACCTGGGCACTCAGAGAGCTCAGTTACTAGCTAGGACTGGCCTGGCACCCTTGGTGTCCCAGGACCTCACTGCCCCAGCTGGTGCATGGCCAGGTGAGTCATTCCCTCCCCCACCCCTACCCATGCCTGGCTGTCCCCTTGCCTTGATTTCCCCGGATTGGACCGCTGAGATTTTCCATAGGAATGGCAGGGAGAAGTGACTGGAAGGCCCCACGTTGCCATGACAAACACTCACATGGCACATGTTTTGTGGTACATGCGTCACACACAGGTCCAAATATCCATTTCACAGAAGGGGGAATCGAGGTCCAGAGAGAGGAGAGGGCTTGCCTCCAGGGCCCAAGAGAAGAAAACCATGCTGGCAGCCCTTCCAACTCCCCAAACTGACTCGGGCTCTGGCACTTGGTGCTCCCCCAGAATAGGGACCCCCGCCTCCCCAGGTCGTCTCCCCGCCCCTCCCCCCGTTTCCCCCCACCCCACCCCACACACACAGATTCCAGACTCAGAAACCTGCCCTGGGCTGGCCATGAGAGGGAAAGGACTTGATGGCGGGGGTGGGGGGGTGGTTTTGTTTGTTTGTTTTCTCCTCACTTCTCCAGAGTCTGGCCCAGAGGAAGAGTGGCCAGTAACACACCCAGCCCTTTCTCCCAGACAGGAGCTGGGCTCAGCGCTTTCCGTCGGGATTAGCTCACGCTCTCCTCACCCTAGCCCTGGGAAGTCGTTCCTGCCGGTTGTCGGGCTGTCACTGCTGAGTCAGGGCGCTCCTGCGTGCTCCCGGGCTGAACTGTGCTTCAAGAAGTGCTCCCCACCACGGTGCATGTTTCCAAAGTAGACCCCCCCACCCCTCTCTCTCCCGGGGCATTTCTGGAAGGGTGAGATCTGCTCCGTGTCCTCTGCTGATGGTGGCATGTTTAACCCTTTGTGCTGCCCGGGGACTCGGGGCACAGAAGGGTAGGGTGGCTTGGTCACATCATAGGGCTGAGAGGTGGAGAAGCCACAATGTGGCCCAGGGAGGGGGTGGCCGGGGTACCCGCCTGGCGCACGGCAGAGGTTTGACGCGTGGTAGCCGAATAAAGGAATGGCTTTTGAGACTCCTGTTGCCTCCAAGAGGGACCTGGGGACGTCGTGGCTGCATGTGGGGCTGCTGAGCCTCAGTCTGGGGTGCTCGCAGGAGAAAGGCGGGGTTTCTACTCCCCGAAGAGTTAATCTCAGAACCCTTCGGGGCGGGCCGCCTCTGTGCCGTGGGGTGACAGTACTGGCAGAAAGCCAGTGAGTTTGGTTTGGGGGTGGTGGCCTCCCCACTCCAGGGGTGCTGTCTCCCAGCCTCCCCCCCAACCCCCCACCCCGCCACTTACCTCCATTAGAGAGCTGCAGTGCCATCGCTGGTGCCGCTGCCACAGCCCTGCCGAGAGGCGTCCAGGGGCCGGGCTTCTCTGCTACGCCTGGCCCAGGTGCCTTCGTGGGGGCAGAGGAGTCCCTGGGGCGGCCAGGCCGGGCCTCACAGGCTGCCCGCCTCACTTCCTCAGCCACGGCCACATCTCGGCGAGGGGGCGTCAAGGTGATAAAAACCGATGAGGCCACCCTCTTCTCGGGCTTGGAGGTCATCGCCCTGGCTCTGGGAGGTGCTGGGGGCAGAGTGAGACCTGGGCTCAGAATGCGGGGCCCAGGGGTGCAGTCCCCAGGGCACTCAGCACCCCCTCCTCGGGCTAGCCAACCCAAGAGGAGGTCCCGTGCCCACCAAGTGCCTTGGTCGCAGAGAATAGGACCACCAAGTCCCGCAGGTGCCTCTCCCCACTCTGCACACCTGGAGTGGCCCAGGACAGCCCTGCCCTGCTCCCCCTCCGATACTCAATACTCATTCCCGAAGCTGGGGGAAGAAACAGCTCCTGCAGAGCCCCCTGCCCACACAGCTGTTAGCTGTCAGCCGGTCTCTCACCTGGATCCCGAGTCTCTGGGAGAGCCACAGTCCCCTTGGCCCTGAGCAGCTCCACTGCAGGAGGGAAGCGGAGGTGAATTGGTGAGCAGGTGAATTGGGGGTGGCGAGAGAGAGTGGCAGGGCTGGACATGAGGAGGTGGGAGGGAGGGGCAGGATCCCAGGGGGTCCCCGCTGAGCAAATGCACTCAGTCTCCCCCTGCCCTCCTGAAGCCCCGGGGTGCGGCAGCACCTCCCTGTATTAGCGACCAGAGATTGTGACCGCAGAGAGGTGAAGCCACCAGGCCAGGGCCACACCCTGGCAGAGCTGGGGTTGGCACTCAGCACACGGCGGACTCTGCAGGCCATGTTCCAGGCCTCGCTGCTTGCTGGTCTCCCCCAAGCCCCTCGCCCCACGCTGAGCTGGCTCTTCATTGCCTGCCCCCAGCCCTACATCCACCCAAGTCTCCATGTGTCTACAACTACGCCCGCCTTCCGAACCAGGGCGCACCAAGGGTGGCCAATCCCACTTCCCAGCCCATTTCCGGAAGGCTCTTTCTAGCGGTAAATCTGACTGCTGGGGCACTACTCAAAAGTTGTCTAGGGGAGCTTGGGGTAGGGTGTCCTCCTCTCTGACTTACCTGGGAGTGCTTCCCTTGAGAGGCCCAGGAGCTTCTCACCACCTCCAGGAAGCCGCCCCAGATTTCTGACCCTCTCCCTGGGCTGGTTGTCTGCTTCCACAGGGTGATGACAGACGTGTCGCAGGACAGGCTGACTCACAGTCCAGTGTCAGCTCCCCTGACCCCACCTCCTGGGCAGACAGCTGCTGTTTCTGCAGTCCAGCACAGATCAGGGATCGACTCGGAGAACTCCTTTGTCACTTCTCAGGTATTCCGGCAGACAATGGTCCTGGGGGCGGGAGGGTGGTAGTCATCACACCAGCCCAGGAGCCTCCCCAGGCACCCGCAGCCTGGGTTCTGGGATTAAAACCCAAACTCACAGTCATGGAGTTGAAGCCGACTTCCTGTATCCCTGGGACAGTTTCCTGTGGGTATCTGACACTGTAACTCATCTTTTTCCGACTGCTGGCCTTGCATAGCCTTAGCGGCCCAGTGCATAACCCTCTACCACGGGCCTGGGGTAAAACTGCAGCACCCTCTCCCCACTTCCCGCTTTGGGCTGCGACACCCTGACATGGTCACAAAGGACCCTAAAGACGATTTGAAGCCCAAGTGACCAGGCATAGGCCTCTCTCCATCCACTGGCACGTGTGGGCCCTCCTTGTTGTCTCGATGAGGACGACAACAACACCATAGATGGATTGCTTGCTGTGTTCCAGGCTCCCGGCCAAGTGCGCTGCATGCCTCAGCGCTAACGAATTCCTACACAGCTTAGAGGAAGCTCCACCATGCCCCCATTTTACAGACGAGCAAGTCACTTGTCCAGGGCATGGAGGGAAGACTCGGAACGCTGATGGGACCCCGGCACCCCTATACCTGAAAGTCCAAGGGGTGAGGTCCGAGGCCTGCTTTTTCTTCCTTCAATGGCATTCAACCCCAAACTCACTGTCACTGAGTGCATTCTAACCCCTGGCCACTCTAGGACAGGGCAGAGCTGCCCTCTGGGATTTTGACACCTTTTTATTGGTTGCAGAAAGCCTCCACTTTGCTAGAGGAGTGCCTGGTGGTTTCGAACTGCTGACTTTGTGGTAAGCAGTCCAACAAATAGCCACTGTGCCCCCACGGCTACTAGGGATAGCCTTGGGATCTCTAAATTCTCCGCCTATTTTCACCCCTGAATGATCCGAAAACGCTGCACACAGCACATCTTGAACGGTCCTTCGGCTGCCCCCTGGGCACCCCCCCCCCCACCACTTGGTTCGGGGAGTCTGACGGCCTCCTTCCCCAGGAGACCATGTGCACAGATGCGCACAGCTGGACAGCCCTGCCCCCTCCCCCTGCGGTTCCCGCTGGGTCTCGGGCCTCGGGAGAAAGGCCCGAGGTGGGTGGGGCTTGTCAAAGCCCAGTCGGGCCCCAGAAGTGCGTGGGAGCCCCAGCCTCCCTTTGGCGTACCCCTCCCCCCCCCCGCAACCCTCTACCCCCACCCCAGTACCCTGAGGGGGTGTGAGAAAGTTCCCGGCGTTGAAGTCTCCCAGCGTGGAAGCAGCCCAGGGGACGCTCCACCCCCACCCTTCCTCTCCCGAGGGCGAGAATCTGCGCTCGCGTCGGGAAAGCAGAGAAACCAGGAACAAAGGGGAGGAAAGTCATTTCCTGTCGGGAAGAAGGAAGGAGCTGCGATCCAGCCAGCCACCTAGTCTGAATTCCCTGGCAGCCCCGGGCTGAGGTCAGCCTGGCTGGGGCGAGCGGGGCGTCCCCTCCCCCTTCGCGTCCCCCTTCTCACCCCCAGCAAAGCCAACTCGGCATCACCTCTCCTCATTGTTCTTGGACACCTCCGCAGAGGGACTTGCGTTTGGGTGGGGGAGTGAGCTTTGCTAGGGGTGGGACTGAACCCCCACCCCCTCCTCCCCGTAGAGGCTCTGGGCCTGGACAGGGAGTCCAGCTCGCTGGTCTCTGCGCCCCGGGAGCACACCGAGCCGGGCTCATTCATCCCGTGCCCACCGCTGTCCGGCTGGGTCACCCTGAGCAGGTCCCGGGCCCGCCCGCGCGGGTCAGGAAAGGACAATCCGGCAGGGGCTGTCCTTCAGAGTGGCGGCGAGGTGCTGACCACGGTGAATCGGCGCCCCCCGGACCTCGGGGGCTGGCCCCGCCGCGGCGCCCCGACCGGACCTGGCTCCCTCCATTAATCGGAGCAGGCATTTGGGCGCTGCCCCAGCCTGTCCTCGGGGTCGGCAGTTCTGGGCTAGGGGCGGGCTCTGCCAAGTTCACCCCGGGGCGACCGTGAATGCCGCTCGGTCCCTCGGGCCCCTCCTCCTCTTCCTCCCAGCTGGGAAGAGGGGCCCGGAGTCCCGCGAGCTCCGGAAAGCCGGGCCGTCTCCCGCAGGCGGCTGGCCGGGGCGCCGGCCGGGTTTAATTCAATCCATGTGCGGGACGCTGCCTCTTTGTGCGGGAGAGTCCGCCCTGCGCGCCCCTTCCCGGCGCCCCGCTCTTGGGCAGGGACACGACCCTCCTCCCCGACCCACTCCGGGGACAGAGTCCGAAGGGCAGGGAACACCCCCCTCCGCCCGCGCCCCAACGCACAGAGTCCCGCAAGCTCCCCTCCAGGAGCGCCGGGCTGGGGTCCCGGCTGTGCGAGGTGGACTCCCGGCCTCCGCGTTCTCACCTGGGTGGCGCCAGGCAGGGACAGCGGACACACCAACGGCCCCCCAGCCGCTTACCTGGGCCGCCGGAGCCGGGGAGAGCAGCCGCCGCGCTCCCGCCCCGCCGCCTGCCCGCCCCTCGCTCCCCCCGCCCCCCGCCCGGCCGCCGCCTTACCATAAAAGGTGACGCTGCGGGGAGGGGGTCTGGGAGCCCCGCCGGGCGGAAACGGCCCCCACCTGCCCCCCCACCTGCCCGGGCCGCGCCCGCGCCGCCCCCTCCCCCTCCCTTTGTTCCTTTACCGCTCCTCAAACTTCTCCCAGGGTCGGGGCTTGCGGGGTGGGGGGGGGTGGGGGGGCCGGAGTCTTCCCCTGCGGTCCACCTCACAAGTCCTTCGAGCGCCCAAAGCGCAAACCTCACTGCTGTCCAGTCGATGCCAACTCGCCGCGACCCTATGTATGGGACCGGGCAGAACCCGTGCGATGGATTTCCCCAACCGGAACGCTTTGTGAGAGTTGAAAACCCGGGTTTTCTCCCGAGGAGGAGCAGGTGGTGGTTTGAACTGGTAACCACGAAGTTATGTGAGCCCAACTCATTACCCACTATACCACCAGCGGGGTCTGCACGCCACTCCTGTTCTGTCGGATGAGGGGGAGCCTGGGGGGGTCACCAGGGTCAGGAGCACCCGGCCCCGATGGTTTCTCACTGTGACCCTGACAGTCCTCAACTTCCTCATCAGTAAAATGGAGATGGTCACTCCGACCCGGAACCTCAAGGCCCATAGCCAGGGCAGGGCACGTGGGCCCTTTGGCTCATCTTTAAGAGTGCCCCTCAGATCTCAGAGTGCCTGGGTCAAGCAGGTCACCTCCTTGCTGGGCTGCACTAGCTATTAAGACCCCTGAGGGTACTCAGCTGTGGGCCCCACTGACTTGGGGGACAGGCCCCCTCCAGGAGAGACTACTCTCTCACCAAGTGGCCTGGGACTGGGAGACAGGCCTTAACAGGCAATCATGTCATCTGGTTTGTCCCTCGACCCCAGGCCCTCTGCCCTCTTGCCCTCCCCCCCAGAGGGGAGAGACAGCAAAGGATGGAGCTGGGATGGGCGCTGGTCCCCAGAGGCCCCAGGGACATTGCTGGGCAAGGAATCTGGGTCCGATTCAGAGGCAAACAGATTCTTCCTTTGATTACAGCCACAGTGGCTGAAGCCATCTCGGGGGAGGCCAGGCAGGACCGGCTGCCCCTTGTGGGCACTGCAGGATAGCTCTGGGAGGCTGTAAGGGGCTCCCACTCATAGTGTGTGTGTGTGTGGGGGGGGGGGACCTGGACAGCCCCAATCCCACTGCCTCCCTGGATCCCCCTGGTGACGGCCCCTCCCCTTGTCCCCTTTCTACTCTTCGTTCACCTGATTCTTGAGGCTGCTCCACAACCCGCCCCAGCAGACAGGGTGGTGAGTGGACCCGACCCCCTGTTGTCAGGGACGACTGGCTCCTTTGTCTCCAAGCCTGTGACCCTCTGGAAGTAGATCGCCAGAGAGGTTCAAACTGAACTGCCAACTTTGGGGCTTTGGGGTTTGGGGTGGAATTCTTTGGGCCTCCCACCTGTCCTGCATCAAAGACACCCCATGGTAGGTGAGCCCACTAGATTGTTACCTGAAAGGTCAGTGACTCAAAGCACCAGTCCCTTCTCAGGAGAAAGATGAGATGGGGGGCGGGGGGCTTCTGTTCTTTCCTGAGACAGCTGGGGGCGTGGGCCCTGTGTCGGGGCTCCCTGTGTGCACTGGGTGAGGGCCTTATCGAGCCCCTATACTTTGAATCCCTGCGACAGCTCAGGGAGTGATGGCTGGTCACACTGGCGTCACCAAGAGGACACTGTGGCCCTGAGATCCAAGGCCGCACAAGGGGCCAGTGGCAGAGCAGGCAGGAGGCACCCCAGGGCAGTGGGTGCCCTCCCAGGGCAGTGGGTGCCCTTCAGCATTGCTGTGCTAGTCTGATGGGTGGGCACCCATTAGAGAGGCAGGAGCTGAGGCATGGAGAGGAGGCCAGAGTCCAACCCTCAGTTGCCCACTTGGCAGCCCCATTTGGGGTGGACCTTTGCATGCCTACCTCTGGGGAAAGGAGGGAGCCACTCATCCCCCCAACCATGTCCTCCTGCCCCCACCCAGCTGACCAGCCTGAAGGAAGTTTCAGACATGTTTTGGCCACAGAAGCCTGCTTTCAAGTGACTTGACCCAGAAACTTAATTCACACAGAGACATGAGGAACTGCCCCCCTCCCCCCAAACACCCTCTGAGCCTCTTCGCCACACGCCTATGTGGGGACACAGAGGCATGGAAAGGTTGGTTTGGGGGCTTATTCAAGGCCCTCCAAGGGCCCCTTCGCAGGTTGAGACTGCCTTGGTGGGTAATGAGGGGGTCCCCATGTTGCCACTCACCCGGCGTCCAGCTCTAACCACCTGCTCCACTTCCACTGAGGCCGCCCCTCCTGGTGGGAGAGGCGCGTCCTGCCCAAGGTCTCCTGCACCGGCCTGAGTGTGCGTGTCACTGATCGGCAGGTACCAAGCTTCCTGCAATGGAAACCCAGGAAGTGGGCTGGACAAGAACACACGCCCTTTGTCTGCCAGCTCACAAGTCGCCTCCCCGCCTCCCGCCCTGCCAGGCTCAGCCCAGCTAGCTGGCTTCTCCCTTAGACCTGTGGCTTGCGATGGGGCACACTCCCCTATCAGAATTGTGGCCAGTGAGACCCCCGGGTGGCAGGAAAGGGGGGGAGGGTGCTTGGGAGCGAGGATAGTGAGATCTGCTACTGCCCCAGACTGCCAGGGAGCAGGGCACCCTTTGCCTACAGTAGGTGGTAGGTGCTAGTTTAACACACGCATGGGGCAGACACCTCGTCTGAGCAAGGAACCCACAGGGTCCAGTCAGAAGGTCCCTGTCCTCACGAGCTGCCAGGGTGGTGAAGGAGCCAGGCGTGGAAAGCCGCTCGTTAGCAAATGAAATGGACTCTAAGGAAGAAAAGGGTGGAGACAGACCATGGTGATGGGCCAGTCAGAGAAGGCTTCCCTGAGGAGGTGGCATTTGAGCTGCGATGAGGAGGAGCCTGGTGTGAGAAGAACGCTTGGGGACAGTATTCTTCGCTCTGCCTTGTGGCAAGCCCGTGTACAACAGAGGAACATGGTGCGCAGCCTGCACCGTCCCCAGGAAGGCTGGGAGACTCGGGGCCCCTTGGGGCTGCCACTCGGCTACTCGGACTTTGGGCCCCTCTTTCAGTGCCGAATGTGACAGTCCCGTCGTGATGTGCTCTGTCAGCACCCAGAGTTTTCACCGGCTGGCATTTGGAAGTAGATAGCTAGACCTTTCTTCCTAGTCTGTCTTAGTCGGGAAGTTCCACTGCTC